>JBBCBC010000020.1:6255169-6441546 GCA_037126765.1 Stenogyne calaminthoides | reverse complement strand
GTAGTAGATTCATGTCTTCATCTCATATAATACATTGACACGTGTTGTGTCATGTTGTATATTCTGATGTTTTTGTGTTTGATATTGTGTTGAGTAAAAAAAAAAAATAAAAAATTACACCAACCTTTTTTGCTCTATCAAAAGAACTAAAGAAGTAGCAGGAAAATATTCTAACTGAGACTTTACAATACAAAATTTTCTAGTCATGGGCTCAAGAAGAAATTCAAGAAATATACCACCATCTTACGATGAACGTATTAGACAAGAGTCAGAAATGATGCATCGTCTACACAATCCCATTGAACAACTTCCTCCCCCTGAACTGTTTGACGACAAATTGGCTGCCCAGGCAGTTGAATTAGAACAACTCTCTAGAGACAATCATAAATTGGCAGCTGGTCAATTGGCCTTGAGACAAGAACATGCAGCTGCAAGGGGAGAAGTGGATAAAATGAGAGAACATATTAATAGTATCCGCACTGAAGGTGATATTGAAATTCGCATTTTGTTGGACAAGATTGCTAAAAGGGAGGCTGATATTAGGGCGGGGGACAATATTAAGAGAGAACTTCAAGAGGCCCAAATTGAAGCACGGAGCGTGATGGCAAGTAAGTCAGAGTTGTCCGATAAAGTTGAGAAGGCTACTAAGGAATTGGAACACTCGCATGCAAATACGAAAAAGCTTCCTGAAATGCGTGCCAAGCTTGATAGCTTGAAGGAAGAATATCAATTATTGCGGTGAGCTAAACAATCTTTTCCAGCTTGCTATTTTCTTCAGTTTGCTCTCATCACTTCCCGGACCGTTTCACATTCTTGTTTCTTTCCTCAGCACACCTTTACATTTCTTCCTCTTACTCTTATTCTTTCTTTGTGAAGCAAAACTTTTGAGTACGAAAAAGGCCTGAACGTTGTAAAAGTTGAACAAATGAAGATTTTGGAGAATAACCTGATTGGGATAGCTGAAGAAGTAGAAAGATTGCGCACTGAGGTTTCAAATGCTGAGAAGAGAGCTAACGGTGCTTGCTTCTATTCATATTTGAATTCCCATCTCAATTTGTCTTCCTTACTTTTTTCCTTGTACTAACAGCACACTTATATCCATGTAGATCCAATCCCTTACAGTGGTCCAAGTACGGACCCAGGTAATGTACATCCGCCTCCCTTTCATGGAAATGGTGGTCTCTATTTCGACGGTTTTGGTGGACCCCATCTTCATACAGCTCATGGAGCTCCGATGCAGATGATGAATTCATATGATAGAGGTGGATTTGCAGTGGCCCCCCCTCAGGTGATAAATGGTTCAGCAGGTGGTGCTGATGGTGGATTTGCAGTTGGCCCCCAAGTAATGGGTGGGCCATTAGGCGGCAGTGGTGGTACTGGTGCTTGGGGAGGGGTGTATGATACACCACATACTCAAGTGTAAATATTTATTAGCTGCAAATGCAATAAGCTGACCACATTCCATTAGTAATCAATTAAATTGTACAAGTGCTTCCCAATCTTACATTTTAGCAGTTCTTGTATAGAACTTCCTTGCTAATAACTATTTTAATTTCCATTCCTAATCTTCTTGTTCATTTTTCACTCTGTTGTCTATGTGTTACATATATCTCATAGATACGTATTCATGTGTTGTACTTCTCATTGGTGGCAATGTGATGCATTAAAGCTGATTGAAGCGTTAATTTAAATGCTGGAGGTCATTTGCCTCACATGATTCGGATATTGATTTCCAAATATTGTTATCACGAAGTAATGCTTGGTGCAATTCTGTTATGAATTTGGGATCAAAAGAACTAAAAGTTGTCAGATTGCAATGTGTGTTAGTTGAGTGATGGACCTTATTCTTGTTTATGTTAGCATTACTACACACTTTGAGAATTGTATGATACTACTAGGCTGTGGTGTGTATTAATCATTTAAGTTGGACCTTTATGCTCTCTTTTAATCTATGTACACTCTTCCTACATCTGGTTGTTTGTAATTTGTATTTATCTACCATATTTTGTGTATTTTCTTGTAAATATATAATTAATGAGGTCCATCCTTTCTTTCTTTGTGATAACTACTTAAAAACAGATTGTAGGTGTTCAACACCATGATACCAAGATGGCCAAGGCTTTTGACCCCCACTCATCTCTCCCAGCTAATACGCAGCCAGAAAAACCCATTAAAGGCTTTGCATATTTTCAACGAAGCTAAGACTAGATACCCGAGCTATCGCCACAATGGTCCTGTATACGTTACCATGATCAGAATCCTGGGAAGCTCAGGACGCGTGGCTGAGATGAAAGAAATAGTCAATCAAATGAAAGACGACTCCTGTGAGAGTCAAGATTCACTCTTTGCTAGCGTGATCACTACTTATGCTAACAGTGGTATGTTAAACGAAGCCATCTCCCTATTCAATAGCCTCCCTGAATTCAATTGCGTAAACTATACAGAATCTTTCAACACTCTTTTGGAGATAATGGTGAAGGAATCAAAGCTAGAAACATGTTATCACTTCTTTGTGGATAACTGTCAAGGTTGGGAAATCAAATCACGAACCCGTTCATTGAAACTACTAATGAACACTCTTTGCCAGATCCACCGATCTGATCTTGCGTTGCATGTTTTTCAAGAAATGGGGTACCAGTGGTGTTATCCTGATAGGGACACATATAAGACCTTAATGAAGGGTTTGTGTGATGATGGAAGACTTAACGAGGCCACCCATTTATTGTATTCGATGTTCTGGAGGATTTCTCAGAAGGGTTGTGGTGCTGATGTTTCTGTATACAGAACACTTTTGGAGTCTCTATGTGACAATAATCAGATAGATGAGGCTGTGGAATTACTGGAGAAGGTTTTACATAAAGGTCTCAAGGCTCCCAAAAAATACTTAAAGCAGCTCGATTTTAGCCCGTTCTTAAAAGATGAACGAGACATTGACTACGCTAAGGCATTGATCAACGAGGCTTTGATCAAAGGTGGCATTCCAAGTTCAGATGGTTATAAGGCAATGACTATTGACCTTTACTCTGAAGGAAAGATCTCCGAGGGCAATAAGGTGTTCGAAGAAATGCTCAAAAGAGGCTTCAGACCATCTTTGCCTATCTATGAGGCTAAGGTATCAGCACTATTTGCAGCAGGGAACGTTGAGGAAGCAGTACATGTGGTTGAAAAAGAAATGATTGAGAATAACTGTGTTCCAACCGTGAGGTTGCATAATGTTGTAATAAACGGGCTTTGCAAAGTGAGAAAAATCGATTTGGCTGTTAGGTACTTTGAGAAGATGTTTAAACAGATTGGCTGTGTTCCTAACAAAGACACGTACGTTTATCTAGTTGATGGATTGTGTTTGGATGGTAGATATGTGGAAGCCAGTCGAATGTTGGAAAAGATGTTGATTAATTCGTATTGGCCTGGCGATGAAATCTACACGAAACTTATTAGGGGGCTTTGCGTAACGGGGAAGATGTATAGAGCTGTTATGTTGTTGGAGGAAATGATTAGCCAAGCTAAAATCCCAGAAGTATCTGTATGGTGTTCGTTGGTAACTTCTGTTTGTGGTGAACAAGAGGTTGATATTTTGTCTCTGAAAATTTAAGGAGTTTGAAACTTAGTTTCTTGGATGGATGTTTTTGTTGCCAATATTTTGATTTTTGCTATGTGTATTCGAAATATTAAGTTTAAGAGAAAAATGAAAAATTATGCTAAATTCCGTGTAGAGATTATGCTGTCTCAAGTTACCCTTTCAAAATTTGATTCCATGGAGAATTTTTATTTGGTTTCCTTTTGTCGAGAGATCAGATTTCTCTGTGTTACTTTACCGTTGAGTTTTAATATTGTTCTTTATTAAGAGTTGGTATGTTGTGAAATTGCTTCATTTTTCATGAGCATGACGTTTTTAATTATCACGATTAATATCAATTTGTAATATAAGCACACCCTTTAATTATCACTATTAATATTTATGTTGTAATATAAGTTTTACCCTTCAGTATTATGAATAATATTCTTTATAGTAAAATATCACTTTCAATTATCACAACTAATACCCTTTATTAATATAAATCATATATTTTATTCAATTTAACAAATTTTTATGTGAATCTTGTTCACCTTATATTTTGTTCGTTATTAATCATTTTTTACGTTTACTGATTGAAACTTTAGATCCCCAGAATTCCAGATATAGAGGAAATGGAAAGAGGAAAAATAAATGAACAATGAACAGATAATTTTGCTTATATTTTAGAAAACTTGGTAACTATATTTTTTGTGAATTTTAGAAAAAATGCAGTTAAAAAAATTAGTTAGGGTGAGAGAAATATATTTGTATGTACATATGATGAAAAATAATGATTTGCAGCCTAACGATAAAATAATAATGCAATCAAAATATAAAATTGTGCATGTTAAAAAAAACCGCAACGAAATATGTTAAAGTCAAACAAACTTGTTAGCAACATTTTTATTTTTCACTAGCAAAATTTCTCTCATATTCGACGAAATCTTTTACAACCCCCAATGGCTGAGGTAAATTATTTTTCTTGTTTAACATTTTCATATTCGATCAGTCACGATTCCGAATCTTTAATCCTTTCCGGTAAATGGATGCTAGATTTGGCGATTCTGAAATTTAATTATTATGATTATCTCTCATGAAATTACAAATCTCCCTCTTACTTTTTAGATACGGCGGTGGCGGCTGTTTTTTTTTTAACTTTTTTGCATTCATGGTTGTTTAAAAATCGAATTGCGACTCGCATGATTTTGGGGGGTAAATTTTTTTTTATGAGTGATTCTGTTTTCCGGTTATTGGGATCGAATGCTAATGTTCTGTTTCAGAATTTTGTTTGGTTGAAGAGCAATCGTTGAAATTTCTGCAGAATCTGTGTGCTCATTTGTGATTCTATTTGACTTGGTTTTCAGATTGAAATAAAAACTGCGCCGGCTGATTTTCGGTTTCCAACTACCAATCAAACCCGGCATTGTTTCACCCGTTACATTGAATACCACAGGTTTGTTTCATTGTTTGAAACACATTATTCACCTGCATTTTTTCCTAATTTGTTGCTGATAGCCTGATATGCTTGTGCAATATCTTGATAAGTTGGTATTTTCTTCATGAAATCAACAATTTGTTTGATCAACTGACTTAACCACTATTGCAGATTACATGCCACAAATTTTAAAGAACTTATATTGATAAGTATTAAGTAATGAGATGATAATTACGTGTATTTGCCTCTTTCCCCCATTTTTCTACCCCTTTCCATTTATTTTATCCCTATTCGAGTTTCCTGATGATTGTATGGTCAAATATTAAGGCTATGGCCTTCACAAGAATGGAAGTCCTGAAGATCCTTTTTTGTGAAGTTCTTTGTAAATATCAAAACTGAAAAAACACATAAAGAGGCAGAAGAACGATGTATATATGTAATGCTGATATTTACATTTGGGGTGCATACAGTTGCTGAGAATTTACTAGTTTTTTGTCTTGTTTTCAGGTGTGTGGCTGCTAAGGGTGAAGAAGCTAGTGAGTGTAGTGTAATAAGTTTGCGAAATACTATCGTTCCCTTTGCCCAGGTGAATGGGTAAGTTGATATGAGAATCTCCGTTCAAATTGGTTATATATAATTTATTCATGCTTGTGCCTGCTTCTAATTGGTCATTGAAAGGCTCTGTGCATTATATATGCTATTTCAGTAATGAAAGAAATGGATTTCATTCTATGTTATTTAAGGCTTGATATAAAAACATGTGCCTAATTCTGTCCATACTCCATGCACATATATTGAAAGTTTAGATATGTGTTCTTGTGCCATTATCTTAAATAGAAAAGAGTTATTGTTAATGTGACGTTACTAGTTACCTATGTCAAGACATCATCTGTTTGACTGCTTGGAGATAGAATGAGTTCTGGAAGACTATGGTTCCATAGATGCATACGTACCTGTAAATTTGATTTAAGACTGAAGAAAAAAAGCCTTGTGTCTCACTGAATGCAAATTTGGTTTGTTTGTGAAAAATCATATTATGGTTTTGGTCGTTTTAATTGTTTTGAATTGGAAAATAGTTTTTGATGCAACTGCTTATTTAGAAATTTGATATTTTTCTCTTCCCTTAGTTTTCAGAAATAATGTATGTAGGACATTTGTATGACTTCGATCACGGGCATCCGTTCATTTAGACACAGTTGTTAGTCCTTGCACTCTCACTTTGCTTGCTCTTAAAAAATATTAGTACCAAATACCATGCTTTCATGCTCTCTTATATTGGTCTCTTTTAGAATCCTTTCAAGAGAGAGAATGACCAGGATATCAAACACTTTAAACTTTATTTCTTAATTCCTTTAGCTGCAAAGAACCCTATATTCAAACATTTTCTGTAATTCCCAAAGGATGCAAAAAGCATGTGACGATGCCAAAATGAGCTGATGATCAATGACAGTTTTTCATTGTTCTAGAGACACTTGACTATAAAATGAACTAAATAACACATTTCTCATTCTCTTGTACTGTCATCATGTAATTGGAAACTTCATATTTGTTCGGATCAAATACTTCGGTTATCTTATTTATGTTATCTTCGATGGATCACCTTACTATTTGCAGATTGAGAAGTGGAATGAGCAGAGGGAGAACGGGACATTCCCAGGGCCTCTCTAGTTTTGAACCATCATAGTTTTACTGGACTTCTGTGCTTGTGTATGTGTTAGCTATTATTTACCTTTTTTTTTTTTTTTTTTTTTTTTTTTGTAGGAAGCAATTCACATGTGTTTGTTTTGTAGTTCAGCTACTTCAGTAGATATTATTAGCATCGAATTATACATTAGCTGTTCTAAAAGCTTGTGTTTTCTAATCTCAGATAAATCCCCTGCTTTTTCATTGCATGAAATGCTTTATCCTATACTTATCTAGGCTTTTTTTTTTGTGCCCCTTTTGTTTTTTTTCTTTACAATATTCTTGTACGAAATAATGCAAGTTTAGACGAGTTTAAATTAATAAGCATATTTTACAGATTTACTCACTAGTTCAGATTTATTATTATATTTTTTATTGATGAATGAATGAATTTTGACTATCCTTTCAGGTGTGCCTCTTCTGATATTCCGAGATGGAGTATATTCAATGCTTTAGTTTGATTACACCTGTTTGGTTAGAAATTAGGATAGGAAATTGTTTGGATAAAAATTACGAATGTTCCAATTTTGTGAACTTCCAATTGTTTTATTTAGCTTTTTTTTTTTTTTTTTTAATATATAGGTCTTTGGTTAAATTTATTCATAATATGAAATTATACAACTATATTTATAAATTAATATAATTATATTTATCAATTCATATTATTATATTTATATATTAAAATTAAAATATTAAATATTATAAATACTAATTTTAAAAAATAATAATATTATTTTATAAGTGTATTGATATGAATTTCATACCAGACGTTTACGCAATTATATGGGTTGTTGACTGATGCGCACAACAAACGTGTTCAGTCGACAGATTTAATGTGGTAGGATAAGGACTATTGACCGTCATTTAAAAAGAAAAGGAATATTAGCCGTGTCATTTTCAGATAATAAGATTTTTTTTCTCTATCTATTGTTGGATATTTTTTAAGTGTATGTGAAATTTTAACGTTTTTTTTAAATTGTACTTCTAGTTAAACATAATTTGATCCTTCCCATTAAATTTTCTCTCCATCACTAATCAACAAATTCTATTCACCAAGTCTCATACGCACCCAGTGCACTCGTCACGTTTCAATTATATTAACTTGTATGTTTTAATTATATTAGTATGCATGTTTCATTTATATGTCCAATTGCACGATTCAATTGGTCGCATGAGGAGGTTGACTCAAATTAAATTAAAATTAGATGTACATTTTTCACTTATATAATTATCCACCAATGTACTTTATATGTATTAATTAACAAATTAATTTTTGTCCATTCTTTTCTTGAAAACCTGTCAAACGTGTAACTATGCAAGAAAGAATGGGAAAAAGTAAGAGGATGCTGCAAGGAATGTAAATGGTATTGGTTTCATAGGAATGAAGAATGGGTTTCATATTTTCATACCTCAATTGTAAATGAGACGTGTGGTTCATACTTCATTCCTCACCCTCTCATGTGAATGAGTAATGCCTCTTTCTTTAAGGACTGAACCAACTAACTAGAGAATTTTACTCCAAGAATAAAATTGATAATAAAAATAGATTTTGAATTTTTGAGGTGTGTATCTTAAAAATGCATGCCTTCTACAGTATATTACTGAAATAAATTAACTAAAAATTATCAAGAAGATTTGAATTCAAATACAACATATCTTTCAACAGTAGATTTTCGGTGACACTTGTTCCTAGTATGAAATTTATATCACCACAATTAGAAATTAATATTATAATACTTATCAGTTGATATCACTACATTTGTAAGCAGAGATATATCATTAAATGTTATAAGTATTAGTTTCTAAGAGTAGTGATATCAATTTATAAATGCAATGGTTTGTGTATCTTTAAAGATTAATACGAGTGAACTAGTTTAAAATTGCATAATATATACTCCCTCCGTTCTGGCTTAGATTGCACATTTGTAAATGTCATGAGTTTTAATAAAAATTAAATAGTGTAATATTAGTTTGATGGAGGGGTATATATATCTTTTATACTTTATATAAGAAATGTGTTTTATGTGTAAATGATATTTTCGTAAACATAATGATATGAAATATAAATAAAAGATATTTGCAAAGTTACTTTATATCTATTTTAAGGAATGAGAAAACAAAATAAGAACGTCCAATTAAAAAAAAAGTGCAAATTAAGGATATACGATGGTGAAATTGAACTCCAATATATACTTTCTCTTTCCTGTAATAAAATTTACACTTTTTTTTCAACCGTTATATAATAAACTTTTACACCTTAAAAGTAAAAAAAATCTTCATGAGCTCTATCTTCGTAATACGTAATAATCCATCAACACACAAAATAAAACATATACCAATTTACGGCTTTGAAAAAAAGTTGGTCTCCCATTAATTAGATTTATGCTATAAAATTTAATTATTTGACATATTTCACTCATTTTTAACATATTTTTTTAAATTATTAAATTTGACCCGTATTATACTTTGGGTAGAATTTAAAAAAAATTATATTATGAACTAAATTTATACAAATTTTTGTCTTGAAAAAAATATTGGCAAATTTAATTTAATTTTGGAAGGGCGGCCTGCAAGTTTGGCTACAATGACTGGAAAGTGCCGAAGCTTTTGATTCTCTTTTTGCCTTTTTGGGAATAAAGAAATTAACAGAATAAGGAAAAGGTAAGCCGCGTTTGGCGGTCAAACAAAATATCTATATTTATAAAAGATTTACACAAAACACAGTTTCAACGAAAACAAAAAGCTATACAACATTAGTACTCCATACTATTTCTCAAAAAGGCTAAGTCGAAGTACACATTCAGATATATCGTGCATTTATACTGTATTTTGGAATCGTATAATTTGTTATATTAAAAAGTGAAATTTATTTATATTGAATTGTGCAATTATTTTTCATATTAATAATTTCACGGTTCAATATAAATAAGTTATATTTTTTTAATATAATAAATTGCACGATTTTAAAATACACTATAAGTACATGGTGCATATGAGTATATATGAGACCCGCACTTTATCAAATTCAGTTAGTTTGAGAGAGAATCGGATAATATGATTATTGAGAGAATGAATTTAAATTTTAACATGTTACTAATAAATTTATTCGGAATTGTTTGGATTGCCTTGAATTCAAAATCCATCACTCGATCTCTTATTGCATTAATTTTCGAGAGATTCGAGCAAGTTTAAAGTACACCCTACCATGATAAATAAAAAAATATACTTAGATTATGGTGATAAGACAATCTCCAGCAGTTGGCTCTATTCTAGAGTCAACTCAACACTACTCTATTTTAGAGTCGATACAAAATCTCCAACAATTTGCATTATTTTTTGCACTAAAAGGGAATATTCTATAAAAATTCTTTATTTTTTTATGTTATATATAATTATCTATATTTATAATGTATTTGTATACTTATTTCTAATATAAATTAATTTTTATATTTAAATTTAAATAAAAAATATAAAATTGATAAAATTGTTGAGCAAATAAAAATTGAAAAAAATTCAACATAATATTAGAACGAAAATTTAAATTTCAATGATAACTTAAATTACAATTAAAATATCAATTATAATACAATAGACACTTATTATTCAGTGTTGAAATATTCTTCCCACAAATGATCAATTAATTGAGATTTTTTTAAATTATACTCCCTTCGTTTCAATATTACTTGAACACTTGCCTTATTTGAATGTCTCAATATTACTTGAACATTCCCAAAATAGAAACAAATATAATATTAATACACTCACAACACCTTTATTTTATTCCACTCAAACCCACTAAAATCACTTTACTTGGTTTGCGTGTCATTTCCAGTGTTCAAGTCCTCATGGGACAGAGGGAGTATATAATATCACACAATTATTTCTAATTTTATTCACATAAACAATTGTTAAAGCCAATTAAAATATTAAAAAAGAAAAGGAAAAAAAAAAGTAGCGCATTGATTTTTTGCGCTATATCTAGCGCCCCCAAAAATTGAAACAGTGTAAAATTCTATGCTGGCGCAGGAATAGAGCCATCTGCTGGAGGAGAAAAATAGTGTTAAACGTCATTCTGAAGCAGTGCTGGAGATGGTCTAAGAAAGTACAATATTTTTTGAAATTGTACCACCATAATTTGACCAATGTGGTAGTAAGTTTTAATGTATAAATTGAATTGGGAATTTAAACGATGCCCATATAAAATTATGCAGAATGCTGACAGAATGTTGCTTTTGATTTTACACACAAGAAGCGTGTGGATTTATATTAAATTTATGAAATCAATAACATACTTGTAAGAACTACCATTTTAAATGTATGAATTTTTAGTAATCAAAGTTATTTTTTTATTTTTATTGAGATTAAATTACTTTGTTAGTCATATTATTATTCAGATAATAAATAAATGTATCATTTATTTTTTTTCGAAAGCAATCAATGTATTATTTATTGAAACAATAACATCCGACTTTATCAAGCGTGAATAGTTCGAGTGATTAGAGCTCCACAACCTAAGACCTCGAGGTCTTGGGTTCGAGACACAAAAAGGGAAAAAGTTATTCCCTTTTGTGGTGGTTGCAATTTCGGTTGTGGTGCGGTTTCGAATGGTTCCTCTTTTGTGGTGGTTACGGTTCAAATCTATAACGATACAAAAAAATGTGTCATGAATCAGGTAGTAAAAGGAACTACTGTAATTGATCATCTTAGAAAATTATTGTAATCGATTACTTAAAAAAAATTATCCAACTTTAACATATATAGTAATGGTTTCCCTAAAGTACATATGTTTCCGTCCAAAAAAATCTATGTTCTATATAGTCAAAGAAAATTAATTAAATAAGTTGTCATAGTAATCACCGTAAACGCTTATACAATGAAATAGTCAAATAAGCATGCGTACACGGCAAACAACCCAACTAAATAACAGCAAAAATAATGAATAACTTAAAAAAATAATTTGAAATTTTTTTGTACGTTATTAGAGTAATTTTTTCTGGTATGAAATGACCAATGTACACACTACACACCACCACAGGTTATTGATGACTTATTTATGATCATAATACATCATGTGCAAGTTATTAATAAAAAGGACAAAAGTTGCAAAAAATAGTATTAAAAATTTTATGAAATCTCAAAAAAATTTTAAAATTTTTTTTTTTTCCTAAAACATCCATTTGATATCTTTCCTCCATATTTAAGAATATAAGTCACACCATTTAGTAATATAAATGACATCCTTTTATCACTGACACCCACACACCCTTCACTTTTATGAGTAATATTATTTTTATAGTAAAAAATCACTCTTTAGTAATATAAAATACTTGAATCAGTGAATTTATATGGGTGAATTTAGGGAAATTTGTTACCCGAATCGGGCCAAATTGCCAATGTACATTAGATTGTTTTTCTACTCATGAACCCTTTGGCCCAGATGTCCAATTTCATTTTTTTTTCCTACATTTTTAATTTCTCTAATTCAATAAACTAAAAAAAACATTAACTAGAATCATTCAAATTACAACAAATAAAATACTTAAATAATCAATCTCACATCATAAAAACACAAAATTCAAAAGTTTTAATCAATTCAAAGAGGATTAAACAATTAACTATAGTTAAGCCTTTTGAAATAAATCTATTTTTAAAAAGATAAACCCGTTAGTATTTTAGAAAAATAAATAAAGATGAAAATAAATAAACAGAAAAATATTTTATCTATATAATTATATTTAATTTAATAAAATTTAATACTTAATTAATATATGAATTTGAAATTTATATAAATTATGTACATTAGTTATTACTCATTCTAATTTCTTCTCAATCTAAACCCACTTATTCGATATAAAAAACGATAAAAGCAAAAAAAAGAAACAATTCAAAAATTCACCATGAAAATTTGAAACCCTAGATGGCTAGATACATAATATATTTAATTTAATAAAATTTATATAATTAATATATATTTATATATATCGGGCGGGATAACCCGAATTGCCGGTGAAAACCCGCGTTTGACGGGTTTCCGTATTCTAACGGGTCCGTATTTTAACCCGCTATATGAGGTTGAACTTCTTGGACCTCTTACCAATAAAAAACGTGAAAATCAACGCTAGTAAGGAGGATTAACTAAAGTATATGAAATTTCTAAGAAATTTCATTTTGTTGATAGTCATATGATAGCATCATTTTTTTTTAATTTTGCAAGTAACTTCGTACAATAATATCATACGCGGGGTGACCTAATCAAAGTCTAAGCTATTAGGAAGATTTAAGGGCACGTGGACAACTTGCCTACTATCCTAAGAAATTCATTTGTCAAACTATCTCTTTACTTAAATCACACAATTAATCCTATACACTTGAGTACTTGACATCCACTTCTTTTTTTCTTGAAAGGTAAAAATAAAATCTTATATCGCTAGCACACAGTCACAGGGTACTCGAATCCCATAACATACACGTCCAAACAAGCTAGCAATCAAAAAATTACAACTTAATCGGGATACACTCAAGAGGTTGAGAATCCCACATATAGAAATGATATACAAAAGATACTGGGTAATGAACACGTATCCACTTCCACAAGTAAAATTTAATATCATCGATGAGTTCATTCAAAGTATAAGGACTGTCCTTGAAAATAAGCACATTTTGGACTTTCCAATTTTTCCATATTATCGCTTGCCATATCAACCCAAAAAACTCTGTTGACATTGCCACTCTCGATCTCCACAAACTCTATAAAATGATCACGAGCCGCCGCAGAAAAGAGCAACAGTTTGTCTAGCCAAGAGGCAATAGCTTGCCAGACAAGAAGAGACCACTTCTTTAAATACTCAAATATATAAAGACAATTATATATACTTATATAGGTAATTCAAGTCCATATGAACTACTCCCTCCGTTTCGAACTCGATTGTTTATTTCACCTTTTAACTCGTGTTTTATTGAGCGAATTGTTTATAATATATAAAATAATAAAATGACTTCTGAAACATTGTAGAATAGATGAAGGGTAGCACTATCATACCCCACCTAAAAAATTTCTTTATCATTTTAAATATTATAAACAATTCGCTCGCTAAAACACGAGTCAAATAGTGAATGTACAAACGAGTTTTGGACAAATTAAAAGAAGAGGGATTATTTAGAATCTTTAATATGAGCAGTTGACAAAACTAATTAAGAGAACCATTGCAATTATCTACCTTCTTTATATTCCTATCAATTCTCTCTTTTTATTGACATTTTGAAAAATAGAATGGTTTTCGTTGTTTAACCCAAAAAGATCAATTTGCATTCTATTAATATGCAATATGTATTATGAAATTTTTTAATATGTAATTTGTATAAAAAATCTCAAGTGTTTTAAATTGATAAAAATGCAATTGTATATATTGCTAGTTGATATTACCCAAAATAAATATTAAAAGAGTAAAGGATAAAAAAATTAATCGAAGTAAAAGTTGAGAGATAGAAAGGCAAAATATGCCTTTTCTTAAACTATTTTGTTTTTAATGAATAAAGCAACTGGCCGACAAATAAGTCCATATATGATATACTCTCTCGTCCCAAATCAATTTTCACAGTTGACTTTTACACGCATTTTTGTGAGTAAGTTTTGTATTAGTAATTGAAATGATAAAGTGACTTTTAAGAAGTGATATGATATAAAACTCCTTAAAAGTTAATTTATCATTTCAATTACTAATATAAAACTCACTCTCAAAAATGCGTATAAAAGTTAATTGTGAAAACTGATCTGGAACGGATTTAGTATCCATTAGATAATACATTAATTAACAAGTAGATAGATAGATAGATGATAGATACAATTTTTAAGAATCTACATTAAGAATTAATTTCTTAATTAATTAATTTTTTTGACAGGTAATTAATTTTTTCTTTGAATTGCCTTTTAGTTAAAGTTTTAGAAGATTATAGTACAAAATTACGAAAAAAATAAACATCTTTGTCCACCTGTATATTACCACGACTAACGTTGTGAAATTTAAAAACAAATATCACAAGATGATTTTGATTTTAAATGATAAATTGACCGTTATGCCACCCACCGTGGTCATCGTTTTGTATTAGGCAAAAATATAAAGTGGACATGTTTCACTCAAATATCTATAAAATTGTGAAATTAATTAAGAAATGTGATTTATATCTATAAAATTGTGAAATTAATTAAGAAATGTGATTTACGCTACTAAAAAGTATTAATTGTGATAACTGAAAAATGTGACTTTAGATTATAAAAGGTATTATTTATACACTGAAGAGTGTGACTTATATTACAACAAGGGGTATTAATAATTATAACTGAATGATGTGAATTATATTACAAAAGAATATTAATCGTGATAATTGAAGGGTCATACACGTAAAAAAAATCAATTTCACGATGAATAAATTTTACGGAGAATAAATTTTACTGCATACCAATTCTTTTTATTAATTACTACCTCCGTCCCAAACTCTATTGCCACATTACAGTGTGCTCGAGTTTTAAGAAAAAATGATAAAATGTTGGGGATAGAAAGAGTTGTTTATTAGTATTTTATGTGATAAAATGATGGGTAATTGATGTTAAAAAGAGTTATTTATTAAAATTTTATATGATAAAATGAGTATTTTTATTTAAGAGAAATGTTAATCAAGTTTGGAACGACCGAAAATGGCAATCGAGTTTTGGACGGATTGAGTAAAATTTAAAAGTTTAAACAACGAAAATATCCAACGATAACAGCAAGTAAAAACCCTTAAAAAAACGTCGCTCTCGCCAGCGCGTTCTTTCATGTGGCCTTCTTCCTTTGAATATTCTGAACCTTCTCACTATAAATCCCCAATCTTATCACTCTCAATTTCCCCAATTTCTTATCATCTCTTTACTCATTCACATTCTCCACATATTTTCCCAGTCGATTGTTAATTCACACCGCCTATTTCTCAGCTCCGATACCAAAAAAATGGTGCGCTGCAGCAACAATTTAGTCGGAATTCTGAACATCGTGACGCTACTGTTATCGATCCCCATAATCAGCGGCGGGATATGGCTCTCGAAGCAGGCCAACACCGAGTGCGAGCGGTTTCTGGATAAACCAGTAATCGTGTTGGGGGTTTTCATCCTGCTACTGTCGATTGCGGGATTGGTAGGGTCCTGTTGCAGAGTGACATGGCTGCTGTGGGTGTATCTGCTGGTGATGTTCCTGTTGATTCTCCTGCTCTTTTGCTTCACGATCTTCGCGTTTGTGGTCACCAATAAGGGCGCCGGCCAGGCGGTTTCTGGTAGAGGGTATAAGGAGTATAGGCTCGGGGATTATTCGAATTGGTTGCAGAACAGGGTTAATAATCATTGGAATAAGATTAGGAGTTGTTTGGTGGATAGTAAAATTTGCCAGAAGCTGAGTAAAGAGGGGCCAACTAATGCTACCGATTTTTACAAAAAGCATCTCTCTGCTCTTGAGGTTTGGATCTCTCTCTTTCTCCAGATGTTTTTGTTTAATGAGTTACACTTGCATAGCTAATACTGTTTAGTAGATATAACTAATACTGTTAAGTGAACCAACTAATACTGTTAAGTGAAAACAACTATACGAGAATTTGCCCTGTTTGATATGTTTTTGTTTTATGCTGGATCCATTGATTAATTGCCACAATTTTGTTCATGGTGTTTTAGATCTGGGACTTTCTTGTATGCTGGGCATTGTGTCACCAACCTGATTTTGATAATATTGTTCAAATTGGTGATTACATACAACATATATTAGTGATTGTTACTCCATTGAATGGGCATACAAGAAATCAATCGAGATGAAAAAGGTGGACAAGATTACCATGATATTTGACTTTGGTAAAACATTAATTTTTGGGGGACCATCATTAATTGAAATTATTGAGAGTTGAAAATAATGCATGTCACATCAATTAATGAAAATTTGGAATTCTTCTTTTTTTGCATTAGCTGTTTGGTTGTTGACTAGTTCTCTTAAAAAGTTGAGTGCCTTTAATTGGTTTGCCTATTTGCCTGAAAGTAAAAAGTTACCCTTTTTGCGTAGTCTCTCTTTCTTGAATTTCTTGTATCTTGAAATCTTTTTAATATATCAAAATTAACTCCACCTAACACACAGTTGCTCTTTTATGAATTTGCCAATTTCTGGAAGCATTGCAGAAAAATCGAAACAGAGAAAGCCGTTGTTTTGTACTCCCAGTTGTACTGTGCAATTATAGTAATTTTGATTCAATTTTGACTCAGAAATTTAAATCAAACTGTTTTCTTTTTTTCGTATTAGTTAATGTGATGAAAAATATTAGGAGTAACTAATATGATAACAATATTAGTTGAATATTGAAAAAAGTACCGATGATGTTCAGCTTACAAACTCAATGCTTCCTTTTATATGTATCAATACTTTGTTTCTTTATATGAACCAACACTTTTCTCTTCATATGAACTTACGTCTTTTTATATTTCAGCTTTTTTTTTGGTGAACGCGTGCGTAGATTTTTTTGCCTAAATGTTTTAATTTTTGTGTGTTTCTATGCACACTAATTGAATGGTTCCTCACCTGCGATATTATTAATTCTACTCAGCTGAATGTTCTTTAATTACATAAAACTCTCTTATTTCTTTGATTCTGATTGAATTTAACTCTGCTTTTGGGAATCAACAGTCTGGTTGCTGTAAGCCACCAGAAAACTGCAACTTTGTGTACGAGAACCCAACGACCTGGACCACAAATACGACCTCATTGAAAAACAATCCAGACTGTGAGATGTGGAACAACAACCCGAATACATTGTGCTACGGGTGCCAATCATGCAAGGCGGGGCTGCTGGATAACATAAAGAGCGATTGGAAGAAGGTGGCTGTTCTCAACGTCATATTCCTCATCTTCCTCATCATCGTCTACTCTATCGGATGCTGCGCTTTCAGAAACAACAGGGAGGACGGTTTTTGGAAATGATATCCTTGATCCTCGATCGTAGAGATATCACAGTATGATTCATATACTGTTTTCTTGCACTTCATCATGCGTATATATATCAGCCTGTTCTTGCTGGTTTTCTTAGGTGTACAGTGCGTTTTTCTTTTCTTTAATTTCTTCGGATTATGTATGCGACTACTATATTTCTGTCGTATGTGTATTGTTTGGATATTTCTTTTTAGCTTATAAAAATATTTTGAATGAACGAGTGGTTATTTTTGTTTATAAGTAAATATTTACACCTTATGAATTGTCTGATGTAGAAATTCACAACATTTATTTATTGTGAAAATGATTTATATGAATAATTGACCGTTTATGCCAAGATTCAACCAGAAAACACTCATCCAACCAAACAGCAAGTCAGCTGGAGAGAAATGGGGATTTAGGAACAACTTCTCACTATAAATCTCAAATCTCACCACTCTCAATTTTACCATTTCTTCAATAGTACATAATTTAGCTATCTTGCATCCCTAATTTTCCAAAAAAATGGTGAAATGCAGCAATAGTTTAGTAGGAATTCTGAACATAATCACGCTACTGCAAGCGTTCCCGATAATAATTGGGGGAGTGTGGCTTTCGAAGCATGCGCACAGCGAGTGCGAGAGGTTTCTGGATAAACCAGTAATCGTGTTGGGGGTTTTCATTCTGGTGCTGTCGATCGCGGGATTGGTGGGATCGTGTTGCAAAGTTTCGTGGATGCTGTGGGTGTATCTGCTGGTGATGTTTGTGTTGATTCTGGGGCTGTTTTGCTTCACGATTTTCGCGTTTGTGGTGACGCATAAGGGCGGGGGCCATGAGGTTTCCGGCAGAGGGTATAAGGAGTATAGGCTTGGGGATTACTCCACTTGGTTGCAGAAAAGGGCTAATAATCACTGGACCAAAATTAGGAGTTGTTTGGCTGATGGTAAGGTTTGCAAGGAGATGATTGATTCGGGGGCGATTTCTGTTGTTGAATTTTACAGTAGACATCTCAATGCTTTTGAGGTTTGGATTTCTCTCATTCTCTATCTCTCTGTTTAAATGTACCAGTGTTTTTGTTTGATTTGTTTTATGTTGGATCTATTGATGAATATTCATACTCTCTTTCCTGAATTTCTTTCATCTTCATCTCCTTTTTTAATTTTTCAAAATCAACTCCACCTAACATATAGTATGCTCTTTTATAAATTTGCCAATTTCCGGAAGAATTGCAGAAAAATCAAAACAGAAAAGGTCGTTGTTTTTCATAAAAGTTTGAGCAACACTGCGGCAAACCAATTAACCGTGCAATATAATTTTGACTAGATGATTTCAAATTTTTTATTTTCGCGAATCATAGAAACATTAACAGAAAGCTATTAGTTTATGTGATGAAAAATATTAGTTCATAGATTAAAAATATTAATTGTATATTAAAAAAGTGCTAATATTCTACAAAATAAAAAAGTGTTAATACCCTACAAACTAATATTTCCTTTTGTATAAACTAATACTTTTTCAGTTGTTTTTTTTTTTTTTTTTAAATGAGCAACTTTTGGTCAAAACTATTAGATCACATATTCACAATTCTGATTATTACTTCCTTAATTGCTATGATTCTGATTGAATTTATCGGTTATTAACAGTCTGGTTGCTGTAAGCCACCAGAAAAGTGCAACTTTGCGTACGAGAACCCCACGACTTGGACCAAAAACACGACGACACAATGGAGTAATCCAGATTGTGGGAGTTGGAGCAACGAAAAGAATGAGTTGTGTTATGGGTGCGAATCATGCAAGGCGGGGCTGTTGGATAGCATCAAGACCGATTGGAAGAAGGTCTCCATTATCAACATCATATTCATCTTCTTCCTTATCATCGTCTACTCTATTGGTTGTTGTGCTTTCAGAAACAACAAGGACGACAAATCTTGGAAACAATATCCTTGATTCGTCGCATTTTACATGCATATATCAGCTTGATTGTTGTTGCTGGTTTTATTCTTTAATCTCTTTATGGGATTTTTGTTGCATGACTTTTCGAAGGATTAGGTTATGTCATATGTTTATTCTTTGGATATTAAGTAATTCTTCTTTGCGATGCACGGATGCATGGCTTGAGGCTTGAATATTGCTAAATTTCAGCGCAGAATTGATTATAATAGAAATTTAAATTAAATATATTTTGTTCAGCTACCAATTGATTTCTATTTGTTTCTTTTGCAAATACTTTTTTTTTTAATATACATGCACCATAACAAATTTGGTGGTTGAGATTTTGAGTTTAACCTTCGATTTATATACCATCATTAGGACCATCATCATCATGTGTTAGTTTGAGTAAATTATTACACGTTGGAATGATTTAAAGACGAGATGATAATATTCACCCTTGTCACAGCTGGTTGATTGTCCACTCCAAGTAGGAAATTGTCAAATTATTTTGTGCACTTTACAAATTCAAATAATTGGGCTACCTATAATAAGATTATTATGATGAAGAAAAAATCAGAAGAGGGCCAGGAAATGAAGTAATTGGGCCACCTATTTAATTATGAAAAAGGACAAGTAGTTGTGAGTTGTGACTAAATAAATGTTTGGTATAAATATTAAAGCTGATTTTTTTCAGAGTTGCAATAATATCTGATCAATCATAATGAACTTCGAGTTAAATATGGTGAGTCAAAAAAATTCGGATTAACCAGAAAACTAACAATTCTGATAACGTAAATCAATCTCTCATTCCCCACAATTACTTTGTACAAGCACTTTCTTCATTTATTTGGGACATATTGCAACAAGAAGACTTATTTTTGTCACATATTGCAATTTAAGAACTGAACTTTCAACTTTCGACTTTTACATGACAGATAACGAATTTTTAAATTGTGCAAAAAAAAAAAAAAAAAAACCCACAGACCAATTTTTAGACAAAGTGGGTATTTTCGTTAATTTGCATGTAACTGTTTTGCCTGTGAATTTCCTTATGTTCTTGGTACCTGCCCTAAAAAAGTTGAAAATTCGGCTTTCAAAGTGCGATTAGTGGCAAAGTTAAATCTTTTTTGCAATTTATTGTATCTTTTATTAATATAACTTTTAGTTGTTCTTCACAGTGTCAACTATTGATGGGCAAGATAAATAAGGATGTGAATAGGAAGAGTGGAGAAACTGTATACTTACAGTCATCCTACTTCCTACATAGCGATTAAATCTACAAGAAGTACTCCACTAATATCTCTCGGCCTTAATTCTCTGGCAATCTGCAATCAAGAAATAGCAAACACAGTTAATTTTTGTAAGAATTATGTGAGTGATTACTGACATGAATCCATTCAAAGAATAATTACAAGAATCATGTGAATGATTACTCCAATGGACTTGTGATAAGAAACGTATTGAACAGAAAACCAGAGGGCTTCTTCTAATAAGTATAAACAAATAAGAAAATATGATATAACAAACGAGGATGTTTTAGACTGTGAATGTGACTACAAAGTGCATGGTCTTGTACAAGTCTAATCTGGTGACATAAAGACCGTGCCAAAAATGTTGTTTCTTAAATAGTCAATTATTAGACATTCATCAGAAAGCTAGTTTCCCTGCAAAGTCAACATTTTACTGATTCTGCATCATCATAAGAGAAGAGAGCGATCAAGGGATATAAGGTGTAATTACTCTTTTATGAAATTTGGAATAACAGGGCATTCAATCATTTAGAGGTTGTTACTATCATTCTTAACATTATGCCAGTCCAGCCATTCCACTATGTCAATACATGCAACAAATTTTAATTCTTGCTGTAACTATGAAAGAAAATGCATATTCATCCAATATAACTTTCCAGTTTAAACCCAATACAAACTAAATGTTGCCAAAATTACCAACAGATATTTACCACTGAAAGAGTAATCAATAATTCCATTTTTCTATTCCTCTTAAGTCTTAAGTGGCATGTTCACATTTTCCACTATTTATAATATCTCTATTTAGAGTAATACTACCCGGGAAGTGAGATGAAACCGTAAATATTATTGGTGATAGCTACTGCCTCTCATACCTAATGATATGTCCTTTGGAGTTTGGAGAATCAACTATCATGAAAATAAGCCAACATTGAAAGCTTAGATGCACGATCTATGAGTTTGACAAACAAAACATAATACTGCAAAACACTATAGAACATTATCACCCACAGACTATATAAGGTTGAAGCAGTTACCGTCTCATTAAAATAATGTTGCATGACTGAAGTGTTTGGCCCATTGCTCTATGCAACACACATAATAGGAACAGCCCCATCAACAGATTTTGCATAGTCCACTATACTTTTCCATGTCAATAGAAGACTTCTATCGAATGACCAGAAGCAACTGTAGCCCGAATCCAGGTGGTTGCAAAGTTTTAGCTAGAAGCCTATAACTTGTAATCGTGCTGATGCACAACAACCAGCATCATCATCATCATTGTCCAAAATCACATTGTTATATGAGCCTCCTAATTTTCATCAACATCGACTCTCCTCATTCTATTGGGATCATCTTTCCTACTGCTTCCTTTTGAATGAGAAGCCAATCGTCCTCTATGGCCAACGAATTCATTTCTAATCGGTTTACCCCTTCTCAAGACCAAATTCATGAGACTAATATACCTGTTCCTCATACCCATTAATGGATGTTTTTCAACCAAGAAGTTCTTTCTATACGCCTCCCTTAAAACAACAGTTTGTGTTCTTATCTTATTCGACACATAAAAGATCCCCGGAAAATGCACCAGAGCCTTCTTAATCCTCATACGCCCAATCCCCAAAAACTCTCCCAAACAAAAGACATTTTCTCTCTCCATTTTCTTTGACACTAGCAAACTCAGTAACTCGTGGATCACTCCCACAGCCCACTTCTCAGCCTGATCGCTGTGTGGCGCTAAATGTAATACATTCTCATATGGAGAAATGTACGGTAAAGACTGCCATTTCTGTATCCATTCATTCACTCTTTTCTCCAAATCAAACCCTCTAGGTAAATTCATAAAAAAATCATTGTTCCTTCCGTTTTCCCCCTCCGTTCTCATCTTCTCCATTATTTCCGATACTGCCAAATCATCTCTCCAAGAAACCAACTCCAACCCGAAAACAACACGCCCATCTGAATCCTGAAAACCCATATCACAAATCTGAAAATACTCTGGGAACTCAGGCAATAATTTCAATATATAATCATGAGGCAAACCCAAATCGTACTTAAACATATCTATCAAATACAGGGGAAGCTTTCAAGCTCTGGAGATCATCAAAAGCTTCGCGAGCTTTATGACCACATCTCTCCGGTAATGAGACATAGAGAGTAACAAAAATTCATCGTTGTGAAGGGAGATGGCTCTAGGGGTGAGCTTAACATGGGGCAGGGAATTGGATATATTTGGAGGCAGGAATTTTCTGAAAATTAAAGGGTAATCTTTGATGAATTTCTCAGCAGTGATGCGGAGGTTTAGCTGAGGTTTTAAGGGGGAGACAACATATAGTGATAGAGTTTGGGAGGGTTGGGAGAGAATAAGGGTTTTGAGAGAGAGTAAGGGTTTCAGGTTTTTTTCTCTCTCAACGGCGGTATCAAGATAGGGATCACGGACACATTTGATTTTGGCGTTTACAAATGTGCAGATGTGGAGGTGAGAGAGGCGACGGTGGACGGCGGCGGTTGATTGGAGAAATTGAAGCATGGCAATGGCGGCAGCAGCAGCACAACTTAAAAGGGTTCACTTTCTGATGGCAACAATGAAGAAGGTGGGGGGAGTAAATCACACTAAAATGTACACAAAATCAGGAAATTAACAACAATCTCTGATAACGGAACAATAATCATTGATATATAAAAAAATACAGGTCTTTTCCACATTACAAGATCAAAAGTTATTGCTCATATTACTGTAAACAGACCATATATATCAAATCTAATGTACAGAGAGCTAACTAATAACTTAATTGCACAAAACAATCAATATTTTTGCAATCAGATATGAGAAGCATTTGGCGAAAGAAAACTCAACCCTAACAAGTTTTTTCACAAAGAAAAAAGGATTAAATTAATAAAAAGCCGCAATTTTGAGATTCAAGACAAGAAAATAGAAGTTGAGAGCAGTTCACCTTTGAAATCTTCGTCGAGTAATCATTCTTACGCAGACAAATTGGTGCTGAAAATGCAGGGAGATATAGTTTTGCAGAAGCAGAAGTAAAAATTAAGAACGAGGAGTGCCGTTTTCAGGGTTTTATTTTCAGCACTAATTTCAAAATGTTTACACTACATTTATATACCAATTGCCCCTCCAATTTCCAAATATCCATATTGGCCCAGAAAATTTGAGTAAATTGCAAATTGATCCCGTGGTGATGGTGGTAATGTAACCTACGAACTTGAAGACTTTGCAACGTTCGGGATTTCCAAATTCTGTTTTCAAATCTATTCTTACAAAAAATATATTTATTTATTTTCACAAAATTTTAATTTTAATTTTATTCATTATTTTTCCTACTTTTCCCTCACTTAATACAGTAAAACCTTTATAAATTAATAACTTTGGGACCGGAGGATTTTATTAATTTATAGAGATATTATATCAATAAATTAATAATTTATTAATTTAAAGAGGTTTTAACGTATATGCACAGTTGACCTTCAAAGTTCCAAATTCTTTGAATAACTTTAAGTATACATGCATAGTTATTGATGAAAATTAAGTTAAAATACAAATATACTAGTAGAATTCCATGAATACAAACTCACGTGGAAGTTGGAATGACTTGTTTAAATTAATTGGTTTTGAAAAATACAAAAATATGGTTCATTGGACTAACATTTGTGCATTGAATCATAGATAGAAATCAACACTATATATTTATCCATTGGAATCTTGGTAAATCACACACAAAAATGGCCACTCATCTAAAAGGAATTCAAAAATCAACAATGATCAACCAACAACGAAAGATGTTATGTGAGTATAAGAGAGATCAACCTGGATGCACTCAGAATGATTTGGTAAAATGGGTTGAAAAATCTTTCAATTTGAAAGTTAGCCAAGCAACAATTTCGAACACTCTTAAGAGATCTGCAAGTTACAGTAGATTCTTATTTTACTAAGTTGTCTTAAGAATATTCAAATGCATCATATATATGTATATGAATTATTTTTAATAATTATTAATTTATAGTTTCGTCGGGACCAATATATATACACTGGGATCTCAAAAAAATTATTATCATATAATTTTATTGATTGAGTCCCAAATTTGTACTGGTCCCAACTTGGGACCAGACAAATTATTAGTTTTAGTGGGATTATTAATTTATCGAGTATTAATTTAACGAGGTTTTACTGTATAATATAATAATCACATCATTTTCTTTTTTCACTCAATACATTTCTAGCTTCAATCTTATGCTATGGTGTTTTATTTCATATCTAGAGTTGATTTCATAGCTGCATTATTTTTCCGTAGCATTGACCATATTCATCTTAGATAAGGATCTCAAAATGGAGGAGTAACTATCATGTACACAACGGCTTTGCCATTTACATTTTATGTTGTTGGTTTTGTGACCCATTTCATTTTGGGTTCGGTTATATGACCCCCAAATGTCCAAAGTATCGTGCAAAATAAAACTTTTCTCTCCTATGTGAACACAAAAAATCACAGTTACACAACCTCTACAGGAAAATGGCAGTTCAATTTAATTGCAAAAGAAATAGCAATTAAAAAAAACAATAAAAATATATTCTAAAATTTCATTTGGATTGGAAAGTTTGCAGAACCCAGAAGTTATCGTGAATGTGAATATTGCATTTGAATTGGATTATATTCATGTATTCATTAAAATAATTACTTACCAGAGAATTGAAGCAAAAGGTCGGTGAGGACAGGCAACCGAGAAGGAGTCTCCCACTAGCGATTCCCATGCAAGGCGGCGGAAACGACACAACGCCGTAGCACAGGGGCGGAGCTGTGGTGGCGGTTGGTGTTTGAGCGAGAGAAGAGATAGGTTTTCAGGGCATAATTGGTAGTTCATGTATTAATATCTTAATAAAATAATGAAAGAGTGTAGATAACCGGACCCAATTTGACATTTATTTAAAGAAAGTCTCGTGTCCAATTATATCCATGTATTCACAGAACATGTCTAATATATTCAATGAGTCAAATATTTTTTTAAACGAGTCATTATATTGCATTAGTGCACGGTGCACTTGGGTGCACAAGAGACCCAGTCATTGTTTAAGATAAAAACTCATATCAGATGGTATCGTGCATGAAACGGGGTACAATTTAGTACAAATCGATACCCATTCTTCCAAAATATTAAATCGTCAATGTCCAAATTATGTCTTGCATTATCATGAAATCGTCTCATATAAATGTGTTTGTCTCTCTTTATTTAATTGGGCTTAGTAACTTTTTGTATTGGAGCCCATTTGATATTGTTGATGTTGGTTTAAAATCTAATTTCCACCAATCTACATTTGATTACAGCATGTGCCTGTAATCGTGTATCGATTTGTTGAAGTATGGTTATGCATGTTTAAAATTCTACAATAGAATCTTCTTATACATAATATTTTTCATCAAATGATTCTCTTGTGCCTTGATCAAAACTTTTGTATCTTGTACGTAATTTTCTCTGAAAAGCGTCGCGTAGAATTGACAGCGAGCGAACACATGTTTCGAGAGGTAAACTACAACTTTTTGAATTATTTGTCCCCGAGCCTATTATATTGTCATTTCAAAACAAAGGAAAAATAAATTATATAGTGATTCTGAAATCTTGGGGGTTAAATTTTTTTTGTATAATAATTATATTTTTAATTTAATTAAATTTAAGTTTCAGAATATGGAAGACTATAGGTTGAAAGTTTAAATGTATTATCTAAAAACTCCAAATATATCTGAATACCAATTGGATATTGATTTATTAAAATCATATTAACATGATAACCCTAAATATAGAAGAAAATATGGATTGCCTATTAACTTTGAAATCGTTGGATCTGCTCACGCACGCATAAGTGTCCAACTCTTAAATTGGAGAATATAAAATGGCAGAACATGTTATCCACCAAATTGGACACAATTCATCATATACTCAATAGCGAGATAGAATTTCTCCTATCACTTGTGTCTATACAGGCCGTATATCTAAGGTAACATTTGGATTCAGGTATTTAAAATTAATCCCTTTCAAGACCACTAAAATTAGAAAATTCATCTATATAACTCAAAATTAGTTTAAAATCAGAGTAGTGGATTTCAAATCTTAACAATAACAACTAACAACTAACAATAGATTTGCTACTGACTTTCTATAGATTTCATATCTTCCTCAAATACTTCAATTCAAATGCAATCTAAGGCTTCAAGTTACATCAGTTTAAAGCATGCACATACATAATTGGGGAAAAGAGGAAAAAAGTTACAGCAGTTAATGATCTTTAAACAACCCCATGAGAAAATTCAATATTTGGCGCCTAATGATCCATTCATAGTACTCAATCTTACCACATTTAATAAATGTCAGCATCGATCAACCAATTTATTTCTTTTAACAAATATATTTTTCAAACAACGCTCTCTTGGTTTCACCCTAAATAATTCTTTAAAATTTTCAGATGGAGTTCGCAAGAGATAAAATTACTATAAGATAAAACCAAAAACAATATTTTTAATGAGATAAAAAGAACCTATACAGGCGTGACAAAATTATTACCAGCATGTTGTCATATCCATCTACAACTTGCATCCTTACATTATAAAAGGCGATTTTGTTGCTCCTTGTGAACCTAATATCAGAACTCAAGTGCACAAGTACATGAGCACAGAAAGTTAGAAACCACCAATATACAGAAAGTGATCTCAAGAGCTCACAATTTTACTTTCTTTCTCCAATCATACTTGATTCATCAAGTTCAAGCGAGTGACCAAAAACCACCAGTCCATTTACAGGTACCTGTTTAGATAAAGGGAAAATTAATTTTGTTTTGTTTCTTTTTTTGAGGGGTTGCATACAGAAATAGAAGAGGAGTTTAGGTCACATGATCACCAATTTTTAGAGGCACAACATCACTAATTGATAATTCAAATACTGAGACCTTATTTCTAAGGCCACCCCTAACAACCTGCATATAATTACCATGAAACGTAAGGGATAAATTTTGTGGACTATTGATACAATGCACTAAACCTACATCCATAAAGCACATATTGTGACCGACTACGTGCTTGCCATTAGAAAGAATATCTGAATCAATTATATAACAAACCAATTCTCATCTCTTAAATGCAATAAAGTCCACGCTCCAACTGAGATCTTGCTGATATGATGTATATTTCTGTGAACACCGCAAGCAAGCCATTGAAATGAAATGGCAACAAATCTAAATATATATATATATATATATATATATGCTCATAAAGGTTATTACTGGTTGAACTAATTAGGCTAGAATTAACAAAAATATAACTTCAACCTGTCAGCTAAAAATATTAAATTTAAAAAATTCAACCAAGGGAATGATAACAGTATTAAACCTTTTTTTTTGTTTCCCAATGTAACCACATAGAGTTGACCAGCTCAATTATATTCAGCAATTAACTTTACTACTCCACGATTCCCATCTTTCAGAACCTCATTCGTTGTCCTCTTATTCACATGTAATGAGTCCAGACTTCTCTGTATAATCCATATGAACATTCAACAGTATAAAAGCTCCATACATTTACTGTTATTATATAAATACAGGATCATAATTTAAGCCGCTTAACATGTTTCCATGAATATCAACCAAATCTTTACCCTTGGATTTCTTTCTTCATGACAATGAATCTGTATATATATGGCTTAATTCGTGGATTTCTCTCATGGTTCTAAGCGATATTATTGAGATGCATTGTCAATAAATCAAGAATGGATGACGAAAAAACTCACCATGAATAGTTGGTGGAAGGTTCCCAAGGTTGATTCTTGATCTCATATAGATTCTATCTGAAATTTTCCAATGTACTATGTAAATATCGGTTCTGAAATGCTTGTAAATATTCTGCATATTGCCTGTAACTGTACATTTCTAAATTATGTCTATTGTGTTAATAAGCATTAGAAGTTTTAAAAGTTTTTAAGAATAATATCTTGTCCAAAAAATGCCACTTATCTAATACAAACTTGTTTAACCAATATACCTGCAGAAAGCATTCACCATACCATGTCATCATGTTCTATAAGTAGACATAATTGCCAGAAAATAAGAAGGCGATAGTTATAGTCACTCGTTTGTAATCAGGAAAGAAATCTCAAGCATAAGATCTTCTAATGCAACTGCTTCAACCTCACAAAGTAACCTAACCACAGGATTCTAGAGCCTATTTTACATAAAAAAAATCAAAGTATGTTTTCCCTTCTTAAAGTTACACCTTAAATACTCACATCACAATGAGATATGAGGGTATAAAAAAATTCCTGTTGGTTATATTCTGGTTTTATAGCTCCGAATATACATTCCAAATTGCTAGATACAGGGGATGCGTGCAAGTGCATGTGCCACCATTTCCTAGTTTTTCGAATGTTTGCAGAACTCGAAAGACTACAATTTTATGTAGTATCCAATATTCTTAATTCAAAATGACATTAAAAAAAACATATTGAGAAGTTTTATGTTTAAATACCCAGTAGCGGTTAGCATCGTCAATGTTGTGCTGGGAAGCCGATAACTGACTGCAGCTTGCTACCAGAGACATAAGGCATATCATATGATGTGACATCAGCTGAAGACTAAAAAAGTTTGGATCTCGTCAGTATCATTTTATTATTTCTCCAGTCCTATAGATATAGGAAGAGGTACAAATTATTGCTCTAAAAAATTGAAACTGGGCACCGAATTTCATTTCCTCTTCTATTCTGAAATAAAAAAAACACCTAGGAATAAATGAAATACATTTTACCACAAAAATCAAATTGAATTTCCCTCAAAAATAAATTAGAAGCTTATAATAAGCTGAAATATAAAAGTAAAGACAACTAAAGGAAGAGAGGGAGAGAGATAGAGAGAGAAACCTGCTGAGCCACGTATCGAATGCCCAATACTTCGTATACACTTGGTAGCCTAGTTATCTCTAACCGATTGCAAACTGACCTTCATAACTCCATTCCTTCTTTTAAATACACCAAAGGACACATCCCCTTCCATCATCTCTTTCGCACAGTTAACACAAAATACAAACATATCCCCTAGCACACGATACACATGCTATATAAGCAAAGTTTGGTTACAGAAGAATGGTTGGGATTTGGGGAAGCATTGACATAGACGGTTTGGGATTGATTCAATTTAGGTCTTTTGTTGCTCTGGACCTGGGATTCATTTTCAGTATAAGACTCGCCGCCTAATGTACGCCGAAGTGACGGCTGCAATTGGAGGAGACTAATCATCAATAAATGAATAATTAAGATCAAGTATATATTTCATACCTAATTTTAAAAAACCTTTATGCACTTTCATCAACCCACCTTTTTTTCTCTTTCCTTTTTCGGCTACTTTTTTTCGCACCACATTCGAGCACTCTTGAGTTTGTGTAAATATAGGTTCCAAGTCCTGCATCAGCTGTTCAAAATGGGGTGAGCAAATCCAGTTTGAAGCAACATTTATGATGAAAGTAACGATAAAACAAACCTGCCTGATATTTTTCTAGTGCATTGTTTATTGCAACAACATCTCTGTCACACAATTGGTGAATTCCAAAATTAAGAAGATGTCCTCTAGCTCCATACTTGAGTAGATTACTGTTCAGAGAATAGGGCGCTTACCTCTTGATATATCCCAATTGCCTTTTGATACCTATGTTGGGGAATTAATTGCACGGATTTATTTGGGATGAATATTTAAATACAAATTTAATTCTAACAATTATTACTAGCATGAATTAATCCTATATTAATTCAAATAATAATTCAACAACAAATCATGCATATAAACAGTTCACATAAAACCTATGCATGCGAAATTTCTACGGGTTTACGTGAACTAACCTCTTGGGGTGGCAATGGTCTCGTTGATAAAAATACACCAAAAAGCCTTCCCAAGTATTCCCTAGTCCTTGCTCGTCAATCCGGTGGAAGGAAGCTCGCGAACAATTAACAAAAGGGAAAATAAAAATTTATTGCACCACCTTTGTGGATTTACTAATTTTTCCAGCACATGGAATTGTACTTGAGGATGAAGAAATCATCCCCTATTTATAGTTGAGGTGGTGGTCGAAAATTTGGGGAAAAAATAATATGGGAAAATCTTTTTCTTGATCTCCAAGAAATCTTGAATATATCTCATATATTCTTTTTTCCATAATTAAAATATTCCACAAAAATCCCACCTCCTCTGTTATGGGATATTTCGAAAAAATAAGGGAAAAAGAAAACAAGATTTGGATCTTCTTGAATTTATGAGATATTCTTGTATTCCAAAAATACATATCTTCCATAATATCTTTTCAAGAAAATCAAGAAAATCTTTCTTTCCCTTATTCTTTCAAGATTTTTGAAATCTTCATATAAATAACCAAGTGGGAGATTTCTTGAATTTAATGAGATAATCTTGTATTCCAAGAATACATATCTTCATTCCATAACAAAATTCAAAGAAAATCTTTCTCCCCTTTTATTCATATTTTTCGAAAAATGAGGAAAAATAGCAACAAAAATTTATTTTATTTTTAAAAACCTTTTTCAGTTATTGGACTTTATGTTGGGCCACTTGAGGGACCTTTAAGAGAATTAAGATTGGACCTTCCAATGGATCTTGAATTATCAATATTGAGCCACAATATTATTCAAGCCCATAAATATTAATTAATGACACTACATAATTAATATTGCACTATCCATCTTAACCCATATTACTGTTAATATGACTCCCGGTTATTATTTCCCGTGTTTAAGATTATCTAGCCCATTAATTAATTCAAGCCACTGAAATAGCTTTCCATTAATTAATATTTTTTATCCTTGGTAAAGGAACGGTTCAACATTATTATCCATACCGGAAACTAGTTCCACTTGCAAGATTTGGTATGATAAAACTTATGAACCTCCCAAGGGGGCAAATCGAACAAGCATACTTGCACACGATTCTCCGTATTAAATCTTAGCAATCGCATGTGACCAATAATATTGCCCAAGATATAAAGTATTGAATCTCGTTGATTCTCTACCCGCAATAAGTCAAAGCAATAATCACTAACCACACGCGATCCTATTTAAGGGACGCAGATTAAGAAATAACGAACCACTGAGGTCTAATTCTTCGTAGTTCAGTTCTGAAGAATTTGTCCTCCTGTAGGTCCTCTTCAGTGCACTAAAATGCACTAGCGTAATCTCTTGGTCAAGACAAACCAATCTGAGCCTTACACTTCAACCTTTCACGATGGATTGTTCATTTCCATCTAGGTCGTGAATGGTGTACTTTTGGTTACAAGGGACTGTTAATTTAATCTTCTGTGATCTGGTATCACTAAAATAACTACAATGTAACACATATTATTTATTGAACAGTTATGCAGTAAATATATGTAACATTCGATGATATTTAAAGCATCAATGATAAATAATTTATTTCAGTAAATAAGACCGAAATTCAGTTTGATTATACAAAGTAAAAGCATACTTTCCAGTATAATCACAACAATCTCTCACTTATACTCAAAGTCTGCTTTTAAGTATACTACATCATGTCTCGTGTAGTTCCTAATACGTGACATATAATATCACCTACACGAACCTAATAATGTCTCCCACTTATACTCAAAGCAGATTGACAACGGTCTTGACACCCATTCCTTCCACATGTCTCTCGAATGTATTCTGAGGCAGACCCTTTGTGAATGGATCTGCTAGGTTGTCTTCTGACGCGGTCTTTGCCACCTCAATATCTCATCTCTTAACGATTTCTCGTATAAGATGGTATTTCCTTTCAATGTGTTTGCTGGCCTTGTGGGCTCCTGGTTCCCTTGAATTTGCAACTGCTCCGGCATTGTCACAATAAACAGTGATTGTACTGGGCAAATTCGGAACTACATCCAAGTCCACTAGGAAGTTCTTGAGCCAAACCGCTTCTTTCGCTGTCTCGCAAGCAGCTACATATTCGGCTTCCATGGTAGAATCTGCGATGCATTTCTGTTTAACGCTTCTCCATGTCATGGCTCCTCCCCCCATGCAAAACACACTACCGGAGGTAGATTTTCTGAAATCTAAGTCTGATTGGAAATCCGAGTCCGTGTATTCGATGGGGATTAGACTATTTGACTGATGAACCAACATTCTATCTCGAGTTCTTTTCAGATACTTCAGAATGTTTTTAACTGCCGTCCAATGTTCTTTCCCCGGGTTACTTTGATATCTTGCCACCATGCCAACGGCAAAGCAGATATCCGGTCTCGTGCACAACATTGCATACATAAGGCTTCCTACAGCCGAAGCATAAGGAATGTCTTTCATGTCATCTATCTCCTTTTGTGTCTTAGGGCACATTTCCTTGGATAGATGGATTCCATGCCTGAAAGGTACGAAGCCTTTCTTGGAATCCTGCATGCTGAATCGTTTCAAGACAGTGTCTATGTATGAAGCTTGCGATAAGCCTATCATCATTTTCTTGCGATCTCGAGTGACCTTGATCCCAAGGATGTTCCCGACTTCCCCTAAGTCCTTCATATCAAACTGTTTTGAAAGCCATGCCCTTACGTCTGATAACACCTTTACATCGTTCCCGATGAGCAGAATGTCGTCTACGTATAGTACTAAGAATACCAATGCAGTTCCAACATGCTTTTTGTACACACAACTTTCGAACTCATTTTGATCAAACCAATAAGACTTTATAACATGATCAAAACATTGGTTCCAAGCTCTGGATGTTTGTTTGAGTCCGTAAATGGACTTCATGAGCTTACAAACTAGGTGTTCTTGGCCCTTTTCAATGAAGCCTTGGGGTTGTTGCATATAGATTTCTTCATCAAGACTTCCGTTAAGGAAAGCTGTCTTGACATCCATTTGCCAGATTTCAAAATCGAGATGCGCATCAATCAACAAGAGAATTCGGATGGACTTGAGCATTGCTACAGGTGAAAAAATTTCCTCATAGTCGATCCCTTCTTTCTGAGTATAACCTTTCGCCACAAGCCTTGCCTTGAAGGTTTCCACCTTCCCGTCCAGTCCTCTTTTTCTCTTGTATACCCACTTGCAACCAATGGGTTTGACCCCATTAAGTGGTTCGACTAGCTCCCACACTCTGTTATGATCCATAGAACCCATTTCGGCTTTCATTGCTTTTTGCCAAGAAACCACATCCTTGTCTTGGATTGCCTCATCATATGTCCATGGGTCTGATTCGTCTTGTCCGGGAATCAAGTCCGAGGACTCTCCTATCCCCATGAATCTCTCGGGCTGTCTTACAACCCTCCCACTACGACGAGGTTCCGGTTGTGAAAGTGTGTCGTTTGGTATGTCATCTTGTACAGTTGGCAATGAGGTTAGCCTCTTTAGCTCATTTAAGGTAATCTCATACGGGTCTTCTTTTCGTTCATATAGTCTTCTTCCAAAATCTAAAGTGGGTGCTTATTACCACCTTTTGATCTTCGGGACCATAGAACATACACTTTTTTTGCTCCCTCGGGGGTATCCTATAAACAACCTTAATTACGATCGAGGATCCAATTTTTCCGGCTTCCTTGTCCAACACGTGGGCGGACACCCCCAAATTTCTCATGTGTCTCAAACCGGGCTTGCATTGGGTCCACAATTCTTTGGGAGTTTTGGGAACCGATTTGGATGGCACCAAGTTCGAGAATGTAGTTCATTTGTTTCCAAGGCATGACCCAGAACGACTTGGGAAGATCCGCGATAACTCATCATTGATCTAACCATTTCCAAAAGAGTTCGTTTTTTTCGCTCCGCAACCCCGTTTTGTTGAGGGGTTCCAGGTGCAGTTAGCGGGATACAATCCCTTCATCTGACAAGTAGTTCAAAAACTCATCGTTGAGGTACTCGCCTCCACGATCGGATCGTAGAGACTTGATACATTTTTCCCTATGATTCTCTGCTTGAGCCTTAAATTATTTGAATTTCTCAAAGGTCTCAGATTTATGCTTCATAAGGAAAATATAACTGTACCTTGAGTAGTCATCAATAAAAGTGACGAAATACTCATAACCTCCTCTTGCTTTGGTTGACATTGGACCACATACGTCTGTGTGAACGATTTCTAACACTTCTTTGGCTTTATTCCTCTTGGCTCCTAATGCCCTCTTGGTCATTTTACCGTCCAAACATGATTCGCAGGTTGGAATTGGTTCAACTTGGAGAGACTCCAGTGAACCGTCTTCTACCAACCTTTGGATCCTCTTTGGATTAATATGTCCCAATCTTAGATGCCATAGAAGTGTTTCGTTCACGTCTGATGAACTTTTTCTTTTATCGGAAACAATTGATGTGTTATAGGATGCATTTCGTGAGTGGTGTGCACAGTTAATTGTATAGAGACTATTCGACAACGTTCCATGACAGATAAATTTATCATAAAGAGAAATAGTAACAACTTTATCAAAAGTAACCGAATATCCATCAAGGTAAAGTTTAGAAATCGAAATTAAATTCTTTCTAAAATTCGGAACGTAAAGAACATCTCTTAAAATTAAAACTCTGTCTTCAAAATACGGGTGCACTTCTCCCATCGCTTCACCGCCACTCTCAGAAGATTGCCAAATGTGTGATGAGGATCTCACTCCCACTAAGTTGTCGGGTCCGCTTGAACCCCTGTCAGAAAGTGAAACAAACATGATCATGGATCCGTCAGATCCACCACCCATAAATGGGAGGCATACGCCGCTAAGCAAGTTTCAACAACTAGTGCTTGAGAATTACCTTTCTTTCCATTCCTTTTGGGTTTGGAACAGGCTGTCCTCCAATGTCCCTTTTCACCGCAGTTAAAACATTTTCCTTTTGGTACTTTCTTGACACCCATCCAGCTAGCTGTCTTTCTCTTATTTTTCTTAGTGATGAGTTTGATTTGGATCTGACCACTTTCCTTTTCTTGAGTCTTGCCTTCCATTGGCCTAGATCTTGAGAAAAGACTTTTGATCATCAATGCTTCGTCTTTCTTTCCTAAATGCTTCTCTATTTTCTCCAAGGCTTCTTGTAGAGTGTCCATAGTAAACATGTGATCGCTCATCACAAAACTACAATAAAACTCATCAAAACACCTTGGAAGAGTTAGGAAAAGAAATTCGATTTGGGTCTCATCACAATTCTTAGTACCGAGATAGGCAAGCTTGTTAAAATGATGTTTTATTCTGAGAACATGCTCCCTTACGGGTGTTCCCTCAGCCATTTTTAGCCTAACCACGTCGTGGTTTTTAAACTGATTGATCATGCGGTCTTTTGTCAAAAACATTTCTTCAAGACTTTCAGATAATTTCATTGAGAGATTCAACACCGTCATGAATGTATCTCAAATCACCGAGACGGTGAAGTCAAGATTATACGCTTCATAGGTTCGTTAGCTTTGCTCCCGTGATATTATACAAGTATCTTTCCGATCGATGATCCTTCAAGAGGGAAACTACGAGGCGTGGGTACATCAAGAACCCAATGATGTTGTATTTGTGCAGTGAGGACAATAGTAAGTTTACGACTCCAATCAACGAAGTTTTTACCAGTAAGCAAATTGTCTTTAAGTATATTGAACAGTGGATTAAAAGGTTGCGACATGATGAACTGAAATAAATAATAATATGCATAAGCACAAATATATCACAAAATTCGATCACATGTTTCATATTAAAATCTCAAAAATATGAACATGCATCAGCCAACATCTCAAAGCAGTTTTAAATAAGCCCACGTGGGGTGGGCCATTATTTAAACACATTCAAGCGAGTTACAAACAAGAACGATTTACAAACCTTTAATAACTAGATTAATAATCGGCCCCACTTGACCAATATAAAATTGACGGGGACTTTGGAAGTATATGCATATCAATTTTATACCTAAGTAATAACCATGATTAAATACTGTAATTATTATTTCACTTTGAACGAGCCTCGTGGGGAGGGTCATAAATCGCCACTAAGTAATAATCCACAATCATCCATCCGAATTTATTCATGTGAAAGCTATCTTTTGACCGTCCCGTGGGGGGAATTTCTCCAAAAGAATTCACAAATAAATAAATCATGGAGGTCAAAATTAATTCAATTTTATTATCCATAAAATTGTCAATTAATTGTTTAAGCATACTTAGTAATTTTTCGAAAGTGAGATTTTTTTCAAAACGTTTTTCTCATGCATCGCAAATTTAAACACAATTTAAATAAGCATAAAATAATGCATAAACATCAAGACAAAAAAAAATTAAACATATTGGGCACACATATCCAATTGTCACGGTTAATTTTTGTCATATCTTGATCTCGAAATCGTCTTCTTTGCCTTCATCGTTCATCTCGAAAGGTTCGCCCACGTTTAGTGACATCATCGACCACGACTCGCGGTGGAGTGCATCTTTGCACTCTCGACCGTGTGATCGACCCGTCGCGTCGCCCTAAGCGCCCGCCCACGTCGCCCAAAGGTGCTCGGCACGCCTTTCGGCAGATCTCGGCAGGGTCGGCGGGTCATGTGAATCTGCCACGCGCCAATACTTTCGCGCCCTTGTTTGCCCTCGCCGACGTCGCCCTTCGTCGACAAGCCCGCCCCGTACATCTCTCGGTGATCGCGTCGCCCCCGTTCGTCGTGCCGCCAATCGGCGACGCGCCGGCGTGCCTCCTTTGGCACGTTTCACCTTGACTTCTTATTTACTATGGGATTGCCGGATCCCATCTTTTAATTCTTCGTCTCCGTCTCAGTTTCTAATTCGGTTACAATTTATTTACAAAAATAAATAAACCTAGATCTAGACTAGTCTATTACATTGATCAAATCAAACAAATTCTAATCTACTCGTAGATTTTCTCACGAGGCAAAACGAATTCGAACGAATCGAATTAAAAAAAAACCACAATTTATATGCATGCACAAATAAACACATTAAATTCCATGACAATTGGATACCTGCAAAAAAGATCTAGCAATTCTACTATCCAATTTCAAATTTAATGAAAATGAACTAAATTACAATTTAAAATTCAGAGTCTAAAAACCGAGGCTCGATGCGCTTGTTGGGGAATTAATTGCCCGGATCTATTCGGGATGAATATTTAAATACAAATTTAATTCTAACAATTATTACTAGCATGAATTAGTCCTATATTAATTCAAATAATTCAACTACAAATCATGCATATAACCAGTTCACATAAATCCCCTACGACTTGAATCACTACGGGTTTACGTGAACTAACCTCTTGGAGTGGCAATGATCTCGTCGATAAAAACACACCAAAAAGCCTTCCCAAGTATTCTAGTCCTTGCTCGTCAATCCGGTGGAAGGAAGCTCGCGAACAACTAACAAAAGGGAAAATAAAAATTTGTTGCACCACCTTTGTGGATTTACTAATTTTTCCAGCACATGAAATTTTTCTTGGGGATGAAGAAATCATCCCCTATTTATAGATAGGTGGTGACCGATTTTTTGTCATGGAATAGGGAGGAAAAAATCTTTTCTTGATCTCCAAGAACTCTTGAATATATCTTCTATATTCTTTTCTCTATAATTAAAATATTCCATAAAATCCCACCTTCTCTTGTTATGGTTATTTTCGAAAAAATAAGGATAAAGATTCCAAGATATGGATCTTCTTGAATTTATGAGATATACCTGTATTGCAAGAATACATATCTTCCATAATATATTTTCAAGAAAATCAAGAAAATATTTCTTTCCCTTATTCTTTCAAAATTTTCGAAAATAACATATAAATAACCAAGTGGGAGATTTCTTGAATTTAATGAGATAATCTTGTATTTCAAGAATACATATCTTCATTTCATAACAAAATTCAAAGAAAATCTTTCTCCAATTTTATTTATATTTTTCAAAATTAATGAGGAAAAAGAGCAACAAAATTTATTTTATTTTTAAACAACTTTTTCAGTTATTGGACTTTATGTTGGGTTACTTGAGGCCTTTAGGAGAATTAAGATTGGACCTTCCAATGGATCTTGAATTATCAATATTGAGCCACAATATTATTCAAGCCCATAAATATTAATTAATCTCACTTCATAATTAATATTGCACTATCCATCTTAACCCATATTACAGTCAATATGACTCCCGATTATTATTTCCCGTGTTTAAGCCCATTAATTAATTCAAGCCACTGAAATAGCTTTCCATTAATTAATATCTTTTATCCTTGGTAAAGGAACAGTTCAACATTATTATCCATACCGGAAACTAGTTCCACTTGCAAGATTTGGTATGATAAAACTTATGAACCTCCCAATGGGGAAAATCGAACAAGCGTACTTGCACACGATTCTCCGTATTAAATCTTAGCAATCGCATGTGACCAATAATATTGCCCAAGATATAAAGTATTGAATTTCGTTGATTCTCTACCCGTAATAAGTCAAAGCAATAATTACTAACCACACACGATCCTATTTAAGGGACGGAAATTAAGAAATAACGAACCACTGAGGTCTAATTCTTCCTAGTTCAGTTCTGAAGAATTTGTCCTCATGTAGGTCCTATTCAGTGCACTAAACATGCACTAGTGTAATCTCTTGGTCAAGACAAGTCAATCTGAGTCTTACACTTCAACCTTTCACGATGGATTGTTCATTTCCATCTAGGTCGTGAATGGCACACTTTTGGTTACAAGAGACTGTTAATTTAATCTTCTGTGATCTGGTTTCATTAAATTAACTACAATGTAACACATACTATTTATTGAATAGTTATGCAGTAAATATATGTAACATTCGATGATATTTAAAGCATCAGTGATAAACAATTTATTTCAGTAAATAAGACCCGAAATTCAGTTTGATTATACAAAGTAAAAACATATTTTCCAGTATAATTCCAACAAGCGCCTCCGCGGTCACCACCATTAGCGCCACCGCCGTTGCCGCCGTCACCACCATCATTAGCATCGCAGCCATCGCCGCCGTTATTAGCACCGCCATCACCACCATTAGTGTCGCTGCCGTCGCCGTCACCGCCACCATTAGCACTATCGTCACCACCATTAGCACCGCCACCACCATTAACTATTCGTCTTCATCAGGAAGTTTCCTCTGAAATTCATCCCTAAAATCTTTTCTTCTTCAAGATGCTTCCTCTGAAATTCATTTTTGGAGATCTGTGTTTCTAAAAGTCTAATTTGCCTGGGAAAAATATTTGGTGGTGTTTCTTCATTAATGCACACTCTAGTGAAGGGGGGAAAGGTGGAGGAAGAGTCTTTAGTTTTTTTTTTTTTTAATTGAGTTGCAGAGTTTTTTTTTTTTTTAAGGTAGAAGAAGAAGAAGAACAGTAAATGGGCTGAGTGGGGGCGTGGCTAAGAAGAGAGGAGATTTGTTATTTTTTTAATTTAATAATACTTTTTAATTTTTAATTTTCAAAATTAATTAAAGAAAAAAAAAGACACGTATATCTTAATTTATTTTTTATTAAAATTTGGATCTTCTTTTGTTGAAATTAAAAAAAAAAAAAAAAAAGAATGAATTACTAAAATAAGGGAACTGTTTTGACCTATTTTCATAAAAAAAAATCAAAATTCACTAAGGGTACAATAGACTTTTTATATTGTAAGTGGAAGGAATATTCTATCACCCTAGGGGTGAATCATCACGTATACCATCGTCCATATTATATATGTCTTCTTAGGCGTTATGTTGTGCTGGAGTTGTGATGGTTATGAAGAATATAACTTTTAGTTTCATAATATTAGCAGTAGATATAATTTTTATAATTTACATTAGAACTTCTATGAAATATTGCATATGTAGTTTTTTTTATGTGTTTCAATCATATTTTGATGATTTTCGTTTGAAATATATTATCCGATTATAGTTATTGAATCCGGCCGAATTTGGGTCCGATATCAAAATCCGTATCCGTATACCGAATATTCCTAATTCGTATCCGAATTCGGCTTTTCCGTATCCGATTCCGAATTCAGAAAAAAAATATGGTTTAGGATACGGTATAAACACTATCCGTCCGTATCCGATACGTTTTCACCACTACATACAGGACTACATTTTGAAATTCAACGGGCGAAACACCTTTCGCTTTAGCTTTCGGAAGTGAAGCAGTCATTCCAGCCTAAGTCATTGTCCGAAGTCACCGGACATCGCAAACAATCACAGAAGACAATGATCGGGCCATATCCCTTAGCCTCGATCTCTTAGAAGAAAAAAGACTCGAAGCCGATCTGAAGAATGCAAGTTACAAACAGAAATCGGAGAAGTATTATAACTCAAAAACAAAAATCCAAAGATTCAGAGTTGGCGACCTCGTCTTAAGAAAAATTCTCGGAGTCCAAAAAAGAGTGTTTGGCCCGACCTGGGAAGGTCCAATGAAAATATCGAAATGCCTGCAAAATGGGGCTTACGAGCTCGAAGACATGAAGGGCATTCCCGCGATGTACCTATGGAATGCGACCTACCTGAAGAAGTTCTATCAGTAACTATCCATTTCTAAAAGCATTGTCAAAGTTAGAAATAAAATCAAGTTTATTATAATTCTCTACTAGTTAAAATTTATCGCAATTTTTTACAACTTTTCACATTCACGAGCTTGGGGGACTGGTCCCCGACCTCTCACGAGTTCGGTCAAAAATAGGATCGCAAATGAAAAAGATAAGTCAAGCATTTAGAATTTTTTTTCTAAAGACTAGGGACAGGGGGATAGAGAGTTGACCTCCCAGGGGAGTCATCCTAATAAAGATTACTTGTCCAAAGTCTTTAGAAAGGAATTCAGGTCGCATACCATCTATAAGACGACCTCGGTCGCATGCCTTATCAAAGTCTACTAAGCCAAAAACTTCAACGGCAATCAGGTCCCATACCATCTATAAGATGACCTCGGTCGCATGCCTTATCAAAGTCGACTAACCCAAAAACTTCAAAGGCAATCAAGTCGCATACCATCTATAAGACGACCTCAGTCGCATGTCTTATCAAAGTCGACTAAGCCAAAAACTTCAAAGGCAATCAGGTCGCATACCATCTATAAGACGACCTCGGTCGCATGCCTTATCAAAGTCGACTAAGCCAAAAACTTCAAAGACAATCAGGTCGCATGCCATCTGTAAGGCGACCTCGGTCGCATGCCTTGCCAGCTAACAAACATTTATCATATTTCATAACTCAGGATATCAAACACACAAGCCAACCGACTTTAGAAAGTTCACATAGAAGATACACTCCGGAAGAACGCAAAATCATAAGCAACAAACAAGCACTGGAAAGAAAGCATATGAAATTGAGGAGCAACAGTGAAACAGCGGAAAACCAATTCATTAAGGAAATGCCCGAAGGCAACTGGAGTACAAAACAAAAAGCCCGGAGGTAACAAGATACACTTAGCACGCAAGCCAACAAAATAAAACCTCGAAGGGCAAAGATATTTCTAATGCCCGAAGGCAACTATCAACAACTTTTTAGAGAGGTATGTGGGTATCAAACTTGTGGAACATCCGAGGCCCTCTCATCAGGGTTGATTGTGGAATGATGTCCGACCTCGTGAATCTCAACACGGGCTCGATCGCCCCCGGCCTCCTCATGCTCTTCACGAGCAGCTCCTCCCTCTCCGCCTTTAGCATTCTCCTCGTTGTTTCCTCTGGCACTGACCTCTCCATCTCCTCCATCATCAGCATCCTCGACCTTCTCATTGGCATCCTCAACCCCCATGCCCTGCAACAACTCTTTGGGATCAAAAAATTTGGCCTCGGGGGAAAAAAAGAGAAGTCAACCCCGAAATCCTTCAGGTCGCTAATAGGCAGAACGACCTCGGCACTCGGGGGATGATTACGCATATAAGTCATTAACATCTCCTTCATCTTTGCCCGACCTCCTTAAAGGTCGAGGTTAGTCCGATAAATGGTTCGGATGGCGTTGGAAAAGGCATGGACATAGGCCATGTTGGAGGCATCATTCCTTTGCAGCTTCACCTCGTCGGGGTGAAGAGAGATCTTAGCTTTGTACCGGTGGATCTCGTCCGAAAGATCGATATTCTGCTGAAGAACATTGGCGGCATACTCCTTGCTTTCCTGGAAATTCCTCTCCATCATCCTAGCCTTTTTCTCCCAATGATCCCTGGACTGAACCAACTCTTGCTGCTTTCCCTCGGCAATAACTTTAGCTTTGACCGCGAGCTCCCTGTCCTTCATCGCCTTCTCAAGGTCTTTCCTCATCTCGCTGCACTTCACCTCGGCCCGAATTGCCTGCAACCTCGCAGACTCATACTGCTCTAGGCTTCGCTCAAGGAAAGACAGCGCACGACATACTTGAACAATCCCGAGGTGAGGTTTTCCTGGAACTGTTGAGTGTGAGTCTCTTCATCGAAGAGCAATGTCCAAAACCTCGGCAGGTCCTCAGAAGCTTTCATCAGATAGGTCGGTTGGGCATCATTGGCTGCAGGGGCCCGCGACCACAAGTACGATCGAACCCCTTCTCCTCGGAAAATGTTATCATCAAGTTTGTACCTATAAACAAGCAAAAATCGGCATAAGGCACGATTCATAAAAAATTGCAACAGAGGAAGACTTGCAATCAAAAACCTACCGATGGCGAGCCTCGGGGTTCCATCCCAGAAAAGTGTCATCACCATCTTCTCGATTTCGGAGACCAGTGATCTCCACAATAGTGTCGGGGATGCCGGGAGCCCCGGGGATCACAACCTTCCTGCTCGGGGAATTACGCAGCTCGTCAGACGCCACAGAGCCCCGACATTTTGACTCACTCTGATCGGGGGCAGACAACTCGATGACATTCTTTTTAGTGGACCTCAGGCGTGGAGGAGCCTTGATCTTCATCTTCAAGGAGACCACAACTTTCCTTTGTCAGTATCTTGCTCGCCTTTTTTCTTCTTCTCGGCCTATTTCCGGGAAAGTTCCATTGATTGGGCCACCTTCTCAGCCACCTCTTCGGCAGTCATGTTCTCCATCTCCTCGATGGTCTTGTGGGATCGAAATCTGATAAGTTCGATAAAGGAAACTGGAGTCGAGGTAAAAAGTCAGCAAAATAACAAAACCACGACTACAAGAAAACAATAGTTAAATTACTGACCAGGAAGATCAGGCACCAAAGAACCTCGGGGCGGCACGCCTAAACCAGCTTGCTCCCAACACTTCTCTCGCTGAATCACTGGAAGAGATCTCTCATCGAGGTCGATCAAACAAACCTGAACCAAGCGAACTAGGAATGAGAGCGAGACCTCAGAAAGTTTGGTGGCAGGAGGACCTGAAACGACAACAACAACGTTAAATTAGTACTCAAAAGGCTATGAAAAGTTGAAAACCTTACGTTTAAACTCTGAATAGTCCCTCGGGACTGATCGATATCCGAGAAAGTCTAGTTTCACCCACACGGGGCTTTGCCATGCTCCACCACAAACCAAAACTTCTCTTTCCAATTTTGAACTTTGTTCGGCAAATCTTCTATCACTTTCATCCGAGGTCGCGATTTCACATAGAAATATCATGGCCCCGTCTCCTTTTTCATCGCCTCCCACCTAGCCAACGATATGATGTAGTTCAATTCCTTGACTGACGGAAAAGCCCGAGGTTGAATCCGACCAAACAGAGTGAGCAGCCCTACGATAATGCTCCACCCATTCGGATGTATTTGAGTAGGAGCAAGTCCCCAGAAATTCAGGAGGTCGCTAATCACTGGATGGAGTGGAAATCACACCCCGGCGGCCATGGTATCATAGTTGATCGCAATACAACCCTCCGGAGGTTGATCGTTATAGTCTTGGTTGTGCTCGGGTACCCAGAAATGGACATCGCTCGGCACCTGGAATCGAGCTTGCCATTCGAACAAGTCAGCCTCAGAAATGCAACTTTCAACATTCCTCACCCCATATATACTGGGTGACCTCACCCGAGTAGGCTTCAGAGTGACCTCGGGCGGATGTTGTTCCAGATACTCACGGAGCCACAGATCTCGATCGACCTGATCAACCACGTCTTCCTCACTAGGAACATCATTGACCCTTTCTCCGGTCAGAAAGTCGAAGTCCAAAGTGTCGACAGATCGAGCCGAGGCCGAGGCATCACCAACTTCCTCGACCCAATCTTTTTCCCTCTCCTCCAGCTGAGCCGCCGCGAGCGGCAGTTTATCTCTGATCCTGCGCAAACGGCGTCGTCGAATGGGCATCGCATGCCTCATCTGCAGTGATCCAGATTTTGTAGCCTCCGACGACACCTCCACTACCTCATCTCCCAAATCCATGACTTCTCGATTGGGCCGTCAGCGACGATGAACCAGTCGGGCGAAACTCCCCGCCACACTATTTTTGTCCGATGCCATCAAAATATAACCACCGAGAGAAAATATGAAGAAAAAAAAGAACTTTTACCTTTGAAGAAACACCTGGGAAGCCGAAATCGATCGCCTAAAATCGGAATTATGAAGACAAAGGAAATTTTTTTGCCAAAGAAAGAAGTAGGTTTCGAAAAGGAAAATGGGGAGGGGGGGAACCGCCAGAGGGGCCTGTTTACAGTTGAGTATTAGGGCGCGTGAGGTCGGTTCGCGACCTTTCACATCAAGCGCGTGAACCTCACGCGCCATCATTGCCTATCAACCCTAGGCACGACAGTCAAAACGACCTTTCGTCACCCACCACAAGTTACGAGGCGTCTGTCACGCGTTCCCACAAAGCCAACGCACCTCGGCACCTCGCTTAAAGTCAATCACAAAGAGTAGCTCGCCCCCCTCTTGTGCGATAAAGGAGGACGACCTAGGGGCTATTGTTGTGGGCATATCGCACGAGCTGGGACCCAGCCTGTGCATTACCCACGATTCAATCAAGGAAGGATGAGAAGATCAGGTCCTCGACCTAGGTGCATTCCGAGGTCAGTAGGAGTTATTACGACAAGACAAATGTCAGAGACTTGGTACAGAGAATATTTCGAATGACCTGTTGAAGTCAGAAGGATTCGGCGAAGGGCAGTCTCGAATGACCTGTTAGTGTACTTTTACGGCTAATTTCCTGCAAATCCAGGGATTACCTTGGTCGACGTTAGAATGGAGTCTGCGAGGTCGCCAAATCTCGGACGATCTCCCACGAGCTCAGAGGCCAATCACATCAGTTTTGTAACATTTAATGTTTTACAGCCTAACTTTTGGCTACTGTGCTTGTATCCCGGGAGAGTGAGTCCCACTCTTCCCACCTTTATAAATAGGGTCCATTTATGACCCAAAAGAGGAGAGACTTCATTAACTTACCAAACCTCTTGCAAATTTATTTTTCAAGCAATCATAAGTCATAAATGCAACACCTAACATACATTTATTGTTTGTGTCACTAAGATCGTTAAGTCACATCTCGATCCTTAATCCAAATATTTTAGTGCACAACACGCATATCTTCAGAGATTGAGGACCTTATCAGGCGAGGTCAAGCAGGTCTGATCCTCGGAGTGTGGTTGCACGTTTGCGGAGCAATTTTTTCTTTGTTAGGTGAGCTTGTTGCTCGCGGTTGATTTTTCTACAGGGCGAGCAACTCTTTTCTTAACGAGCTTGTTGTTTGCCTTCATCACTTCCCAAAGATAATTTTTCGCTCCAGCATGAGTCCTCATAAAGGGATCTCGGTTTGCGTGTCATTTTTAGTGTTCAAGTCCTCATGAGACGGAGGGAGTAGTGATTAACTCCTTTTTTTTTTAAAAGGTAAAGATGAAATATATTACTCCATAAGGGGTACTCAACCATGTATCGATACAAAGATTACAATCCAGACATTAAAAGATAACGAATAGTGAGTCCGGATCCACTTCTAGAAGCTAAATGTAATCCCATCGATATGTATGTCCAAAGTGTACTGACTATCCTTAAAGATGATATTGTTTTTTAAACTTCCAAAGGTTCCATATGACGCTTTAATAATACTCATTAGTATTCTCATTCTCAACCCATATCATACCAAGCAGCTCTTAATTTATGAGTTCAATTTGAGAATATGAATTGCAAGATGGGGGTTGGGTGGGAGTAACTCATAAGCCATAAATATGGACTAGTACTGCCATGCAATTGGTGTCAATAATGATTAATGACATGTTTCCCATTTCACAACTGGGTGCAGCCTAGGTCAAGTTAGTGGACGTTAGGACTCATTACAAATATTAACATGAATGCTGGCTAGTCTGAACACGCACAGGCCATGCATCAACTTGCTGGAAAAAAAAAAAAAAATTATATGTGAGTGGATTTTGTTTATCGGTAAAAAAAAAAAGTTCCTAGTGTTATAAACCTTCCCGGCAGATTCAAGGAAAATTCGACAAAAACAGTTCAACTGACAAGGTAAATTGGACTGGGGTATCGTTTAAAAAAATGAAAGACTTATAAGTTTAGAACTTAGAAGTTAGTGTCGGAGAATGTGCTCTTCGATTGAAAAGTGTTTCGATTCGATATATTGTTTGTCTATTTTTAATGAATGAAAACAAATTTTCAAAACTATTAGTAATTAAAATATGGAGAAAGAAAAAGTAAATAGTTATTATCCCACGTTGAAATATTATAAATGAGAAAGTAGGTATATAAGGAAAAACAATACATAGTGTTAATATTATTGCAATATTTTAACGGAATTTTCTTTGGGGGAAGGGGAAGAAGTTTATAGTAAGATAACTTGGGTTAAAAGAGATATATAGTGTTTGTTATCCAAAAGTGGGTGTGGGGGGTTAGAGATAGTTGTTTATTTAACAAACGTTGCTTCTCAAATGGGTCTGGAGATGGATCTCGGGGATAATTCTTATTGAGTTCATGTTCTTAGGTCTAGTATTTGAATATTGTTAATTAATGTCATACTGAAAAATGGTCTCTTTGTTGACGAATTGATTCATGGGGTAGAATGGTCGGTGCTTCATGATAATATTTATCTTGTTCTGGCGAATGGGGAGTCTATTAAAATTTGGCATGATCCGTACAGGTTGGGAAAGAGATATGTCTTGAGAAAAATTCAAAAAACTGTTTGGAATAGTTGTACGTTTCTAAAATGCATTATGAGTGCACGGTGCACCCGGGTGCACATGAGACCCACTCTTTATTGTTTGTGCGGAATATAATGAGAGTTGTTTATTAATATAAATTACTCCATTCGTCCTAATTATATAGACTTGTTTTCCTTTTATGGATGCCCCAAATATATAGGCTTGTTTCTAAATAAAGTATTTTTTTTCTAATTAATTTACTAATATAACCTTATGCATTAATTATGTTGGAAACTATAACAATTATTAAATAATAATAGAAATTTGGTTTGTTTAATTTATTTTTTCAATACAATTTCTTAATTTGTATGAAAAGTCAAACAAGTCTATATATTTGGGACGGAGAGAGTATTTTTATAGAGAGTGTAAATGATAATGTAATGACATGTGATGTAAATAAAAGGGAATGAAATTGACTTGAGTATGAAAAAATTAATGACATTGTGTGTAATTTTTTTAAATGTTTTGAGACAAAGTTTAAAATAATGTAATTGCTTTATTTTCTTTTTAGAAAATATACCTACGAATTCGGAACGGGCCTTTTTAACAAATGTGTCATTAAATCCGGACGGATGGAGTATTCTTTTTATGGTGAAAAAAGTTATTTGTTTGTTCAAATTGGGAATTTGGCGACTTCATAAACCAAACTACAAATGAGACAACCTATATTTCCGTTGGATATTTTCAATGCCATGCCATAATCTTTACCTAAATATTCATGTACGGGACTAAGTAGCACTATTTAACGCCTGAAAGATAATGTTGAAGAAAATGATTGATTTAGCTTACTAATGTTTAATTCCTACAACAAATAGGGATATCCTAAATTCTCAGCAGAAAAACAGTTTAATTTAGCCAAGAAATGATTTGCAACGCAATGTATTAATTATTCTCCCATGACATTCTTTAACTAATGAAAATTTTGTGTGATATGGACTCATACATAAAATAGAACTCCACCTTAACATTTAAACCATATTATACTCTAAATATGATTCACTGATCATGATATAATATAATAAATGATGTTAACTCATAAATATTCTCTCTTTGGATTTTTTGTCATACAATAAAAAAAATACTACTACCTTATACGGCACATGTATAACGAAACATCTTATAATATTGCACATCTTAAATGAATGTCACTCAAGATCAATAGGCCAATTTAATATAACAAATTAAAAATAATTAATTAGGTGTATGTTCTTCCAATCTAATGTACAAATTATGTTAAATCCTTCTATTACTATATTAGCTTGCAAATTAAAGAGTTTTGAACATTCAATTTTTCTGAAAAACGTATATATATTATGGAGTGTCAAATTGTTGAAGTTGTTTATTAATAGAGATAATGACTAGAGATATTTAGTTTGACCATATAATTTTGTAATTATTATTCTTTAATTACTTTCTTTGTATATCGTCCACATATCTTGGGAATATTGTTGTATCTCTGTAATCATTAATTATTAATAGCATAGCAGATTTCCCCATCACCAATTCAACGGTGATTTTTTAAATCTCCTCACATGGTATCACGCCTATATCGATCCTCTCTGTAAATCGGCCATTGCCGCCTTCTCTGCTCTCTTCTCTGATTTCCCCTCCTCCCCTCAAATTCAGTTCGCTCGGCGCTCCTCCCTTATATTGCCGAAGCCCCATCCCTCTCGTCCTCTTCCTCGCAATGGAAAAAACCTACCTCGGAAACCCTACCTGTTACAGCCATGATTAACATGGTGTCCGGAATCAAATTGGGTCAATCAAATTACCTTCTTTGGCGTCGCCAAGTGGAACACATGGCGGATTGCTTCGACCTTGTGGGCTTTCTAGATGGCTCCTGAGTCGCACCTCCGCCCTCTATTACCGTCGATGATGCCGCTGTCACTCCAAACCCGGATTTCTCAGCGTGGAAAATCAAAGATCGCAAGTTACTCAGCGTCATGTATACGTCGTTGTCTGAAGATACTGCCTCCGAAGTTCTCGACTCCACGACCTCGCGAGAATTTTGGTCGACTTTGGAGGTTGTATATTCCTCCCCCTCTCGCTAGCATCAACTCCGCGAGGAACTTCTCTCTCTTCGTCGGAGCGATTTCACGGTTGATGAATACGGTAAGAAATTTAAGATGTTATGTGATCAACTTCATGTTATTGGTTGTCATGTTGTTGAGTCAGATAAAAGTCATTGGTTTTTGTGTGGTCTGGGCGTTCAATTTGCTAGCTTTGAGGATACTAAAATGGCTTTTAGCCCCGTCCCGACATATCGAGATTTGTTAAGTCAGGCTAAGCAGTATGATTCCATGCTCCGCTCTATGGAAACTTCTTCGCCGCAAGCGGCATTCACTGCCTCTGGCCGTGGGACCTCTTCTGAAGGCCGTCCTCCACACGTCAACAACCACCCGAACATCAACTCCAGCCGTGGTCAGCAGGGTGGCTCTAGTTCGGGCTTTGGGCAAAGCTCGGAGTTCTCTGGTCATCGTGGACACAATTCTGGGAACCGTGGTCAGCAAGGTGGCTCTGGTTTCAATAATGGTTCTTCGGGTTTTTCTAATGGGGGGCGCAGGCCTGCTCGTTGTCAGATTTGCCGTGGGGAGCATTATGCAGATAAGTGTCCTCAATTTCTCACTGCTCGTCAGGCTGTCTCGTCTGCTAATTTGGCACAGGCTTTCAATTCTTCTTGCAATGTGTTAAACCTGGCTCCTGATTGGTACCTCGACTCGGGTGCTTCTGCCCACATGACGAATCAACCCACTCACTCGACTCTTACTAGCCTTATTCTGGTAACGGTTCTAGCATTGTTGGTAATGGCAATGCTTTGAATATTTCTCATATCGGTTCTAGTAAATTATCTGCAGATGTTCAGTTGGTTGACATTTTAGTGGTTCCTCATATCACTAAAAACTTGCTATCTATAAGTAAATTGACATCCGATTTTCCTGTTGATGTGATCTTTTCTGATAAGTTCTTTGCGATTCAAAACCGAGTGACAAAGCAAATTCTGGCCCAGGGAAGGTGTGATAAAGGGCTATACGTGCTTGATAGAGGTATTCCAGTTTTGGTGACTGCAGTCCGGAATAAAGAGTTGAAGGCTAGCTTTAATTTATGGCATTTACATTTGGGTCATGTCCCGCACTCTGTTATTTCTTTGTTGAATAAACTTGGTCATCTGTCAGTTACTTCGGTTTTGCCTAGTCTGAGTGTCTGCTCCTCTTGCCAATTGGCAAAGAGCAAGAGATTATCTTTTCCATTGAATGAGAAACGTGCTGATTTTGTTTTGGATTTAATACCCTGTGATTTATGGGGTCCTGCACCCGTTTCTACTGCTGATGGTTTCTGCTATTATCTTGTTTTTATTGATGACTATTCACGTTTTTCTTGGATTTATCCTTTACGTGCCAAATCTGAGTTCTATGATATTCTGGTTCAATTTCATACATTTGTCTGCAATCAGTTTGATCGTAAGGTTAAGGTGTTTCAAAGTGATGGTGGTACAGAGTTTGTGAACAGCAAGGTCCGTAACTTTATGAACCAGCATGGCATACTTCATAGATTGTCCTGTCCCTACACTCCGCAGCAGAATGGTAGGGTTGAACGTAAGCATCGTCATATCTCTGAATCGGGTCTATCTATGCTTTTTCATGCTCATGCACCTGCTTCTCTTTGGTTTGACGCGTTTGTCACAGCTGTTTTTGTGATCAACAGGCTTCCGTCTTCAGTTTTGCATAATTCGTCTCCTTTTCAGTTGTTGTTTGGTTACGCTCCAAATTATGCTAATTTTAGGCCCTTCGGATGTCGTGTCTTCCCGTATCTTCGGAATTATGCTGCAAATAAATTAGAGCCTCGCAGCCGTCCATGCATTTTTTTGGGGTACATCAGTGTTTACAAGGGATTTTGTTGCTTTGATCCGGTTTCTTCTCGGATTTTTATTACGCGTCATGCCCAGTTTGATGAAGGTTGCTTTCCATTTTCTCAAGACCCGTCGGCCACCTCGGTCTCGGACTTGGATGTCATGACTTTTCTAGATGCCTCTAGCGCCCCGCCCCCGTGGCCGGCCCAACACCCACACCACCGGTACCTCCGCCTTGTGCGCCTATGTCGCGTCGCTTGGCGCCCTCTCTCGATGACCAGCTAGAGGAGGCGCCACCTATCTAGGTACCAGCCCCTGCTCCCGGGCATATTCCTGTTCAGGAGCCTACCCCAGCTCCTCTAGACATCCCGGCCCCAGTCCCGCTCGACGTCCCTGCTCCAGTCGCGCCCATCCCGGCTATCGACGTGCCACCGCCTGGGGTTCCGCCTCACCCGATGATTGCACAGGCCCAGGCGGGTGTTTTCAAACCCCGGTATCCGCTCGACTTGGCCTCTACAACTCTTTTATCCGCTCTTGCTGCTACTTCTGAGCCGAGAAGTTTCAAGCTCGCAGTTAAGCGACCAGAATGGCTTGCTGCCATGCAAGAAGAAATTGATGCCCTTCGTTCGAATTAGACTTGGGATTTGGTCCAACGTCCTCCGGGCACAAATATCATTGGCTCAAAATAGGTTTTTCGTACGAAATTTCATGTGGATGGCACTATAGAACGTCACAAGGCTAGTCTCGTGGCTCAGGGCTTCACACAGATACCTGACACAGATTTTCATCACACATTTAGTCCAGTTGTCAAGGCTGCTACATTTCGTATTATTCTGGCTCTCTCTGTTCAGCACAACTGGCATCTTCATCAGCTTGATGTCAAAAATGCCTTCCTCAATGGCGTTCTTGACAAACCAGTCTTTATGGCTCAGGCCCCTGGATTTGTGGACCCTCGGTTTCCGGACCATGTCTGTCGTCTTAAGAAAGCCCTCTACGGCCTTCGTCAAGCACCACTTGCTTGGTTTCAACAATTTAGTTCGTATCTTATTGGTCTTGGCTTTCTCCAGAGTTGTTGTGACTCTTCCTTATTTCATTTTCATCGAGGTACATCCGTCATTTATCTATTACTATATGTGGATGACATAATTGTCACAGGGAACGACAACTCTTTGTTGCAAACTTTCATATCCCGTACCCATCGTGAGTTTGCTATCAAGGATTTGGGGTGCTTGAATTATTTCCTTGGCCATGAGGTTTCCTACACTTCCGACGGGCTGTTTGTGGGTCAAGCCAAGTATGCACATGATATTCTTGAACGGGCTGAACTGTTGGACTTCAAACCTGTCTCCACCCCTTTGGCGGCCGGGAATCACTAGTCAGTGATGGTGATTTATTCAGTGATCCTACTCTATACAGGTCTCTCGTTGGAGCTCTTCAGTATCTGACCATCACCCGTCCTGATCTCTCGTATGCTGTCAGTTCGGTAAGTCAGTTTCTTCAGTCCCCAACTGATGCTCATTTTCTAGCGGTGAAGTGTATTCTACGGTATGTTAAGGGTACTTTACATTTTGGTCTGTCCTTCACCAAACAGCATGATAACTCGATTCTAGGATACTCTGATGCCGACTGGGCACGATGCACTGAGACACGTCGCTCTACTTATGGCTACTCTATTTTTATTGGGGGGCAATCTCGTTTCTTGGTCCGCAAAGAAACAACCTACTGTTGCTCGTTCGAGTTGTGAGTCTGAGTACCGGGCAATGGCAAATGCAGCGTCCGAGCTAGTTTGGTCACTAATTTGTTACGTGAACTACAATTGTCGTACTCTTCTCGGCCCACTCTTTTAAGTGACAACAAGAGTGCTATTTTCTTGAGCCAAAATCATGTGGCTCACAAACGAGCAAAGCATATCGACTTGGATTACCATTTTGTTCGTGAGCTCGTTTCTTCTGGGAGATTGATGACCAGCTTTGTCCCTTCTCATCTCCAGCTAGCAGATATCTTCACCAAAAGTCTACCTCGTCCAGGTTTTGAGTTTCTTCGTTCCAAGCTTTGCGTCTGTCTTCACCCCACGCAGCGCTTGACGGGGGTAATAGAGATAATGACTAGAGATATTTAGTTTGACCATATAATTTTGTAATTATTATTCTTTAATTTCTTTCCTTGTATATCGCCCACATACCTTGGGAATAATTGTTGTATCTTTGTAATCGTTAATTATTAATAGCAGATTTTCCCATCACCAATTTAATTGTGATTTTCTAAAACTCCTCACATTTATGCATGTAAATACGTACGCGTCTATTGCCAACCCATCATATCATTCCCCTAACTTATCACTTTTCCACAATTTGTAACATTAAATTCTGGTGCTTTTTGTGGGCTTGAAAATTTAGGTTTTATCTGTCACATTCCATATTGTTGGCCAAATATATCTTGATTGATTATGGGGCCAAACATGCTAATTAAAAGCTGTTATCACTACATTTCCGAACTACTTACAAATCAAGTGTATCTAACCGTGAGCAGATTGCTGTACAATCAATAAATGCTTCATTTGGCCTCATAACTTTATTTTTATACCCTTTTTACAATGACCTTTTTTTCCCCAATAAATCAATCATTTATTTAACACTCGATTAATTCTACTCTTACGCTCTGCTTCATAATAATTGTTATTTTAGGGGAGAGCGGTTGTTTCCAATTGATAGTTGTTTTTACATATTTTTTTCCTTTTTTTCCTTTTCTACCCTTACTCAACCTTAATGAAATAATCAATAAGTTATATATATATATATATATATATGTGTCATTTTATATTATAAACCGGAGGAAGTATTATATTATAATAAAAAAAATGTTGATAAACCTATAGTTGAAAATAGTTTTCACTAACTAATAAACAACAAGCTAGACATCTATGTCGAAAAATGTCTCATCAAGGATATATTTTTCATCATCCAACTGTTTTTCAATCTCACTATCACAAATATACATCTCTATTAAAAATATTTCCAAAAAAAAAAACAGAAGCAGCTGTAGCCTTTCCAGTTTCCACTACTATATATTTACCTGGACAATCTCTCTTTCTCCACAAATATTGGCATGAGTTTTTCTTTCTTCATGCTATTTTCTGCCTTCAAATCATAAACTATATTGAAGAAATCAAGACACAATTCTCAGTAATTTCTGCACCATGGCTGCACCTTTGACTTGTTGGCCATTAGTTACAAGGTATGTAGCAACAAACATATGTTCATGCATATTGTATTGTTTAATTTGGACAAATTTTATCTATTTATTTTTTATTCTGTTTATTTGTTAATTTTCTCTTAATTCTGTTTGTAACAGATTGTTCTTTATGGGCTATTTTTGGGCAAAGCAATGTATTCAAGATATCATGAAGAATCCATGAAAGACACTTGGTTTCTTCACATCTTCATAATATGTATGCTCAGGCTTTTGATGTACCAATTATGGACTTCTTACAGCAATGCCCTCTTTCTCACTCGGAATCGCCAGATTGATCAAGAATGGCATTGGTACATAATTCATTTATTTAATTTATACTTTAATTGCTCCCAATTTTCACTCTTAATTAATTAATATATTTGTTGTTTATAAATATGCAGGGATAATTTTATTTTGCTTCAAGGCATTGTAGCTGCTCTGGTGTTGTACATTTTTCCAGCCTGTGAAACGTTACCTTTGTGGAACAAAAATGGCATCACCGCAGCATTAGTACTTCATGTAGCAATTTCAGAGCCCCTTTTTTACAATATGCATAAATTCTTTCACAAAGATTATCTTTTCACTAGGTATCATTCGCTCCACCATTCGTCACAAGTACCACAACCATATACAGGTACGAAAATATTAAACACTAAAAAAATATCCCAATATTTAAATTAGTTTGCATTTTATGTACATATTTATTTTTATATATATATATATATATTCTTGATTTTTCTCGAATTTTGCAGCTGGACATGGTACATTTTTGGAACATCTTGTGTTGACGGTTGTGATTGGAGTGCCGATTGTGGGTTCGTTCATTATTGGCCGTGGATCAATAGGCTTGATGTACGGCTACGTTTTGGTGTTCGATTTACTCAGGTGTTTAGGACATTCAAATGTGGAAATTATTTCACATCACATATTTGATGCTCTCCCTTTTTTCAGATACTTGATTTACACTCCCACGTAAGTCAACAACTTCTTTATAAGTTAATGGATATGTACTGGTATTATAAAAAATTGTTAATAAATGGTAGTATAATTTAATTAATACTACTACATAGTATTAAGAAATTCATTATTAAATTGTGTCACTTTATTATGCTCTAATTTATACAGTGATCATTAATAATATATTCTTTCTTTTTCAAACATTAATAATATATTCTTTCTTTTTCAAACATTCATTGCAAGTGGTTGAGTTAATTAATACAGTGAACCACAGAACTTGATGATCATGTGATACTTTTTGACTTTTATGTCTGTTACTGTACACATCTAGTATTTTAAATTGCTAATTTATTGCAATTCATCTTTCACTTCCATGAATCTGGTGAATTAATTGCTAATCACAAATTAATTACCAACAATAATTTTGTTTTAAAATTTTATTTAATTTTTTTAAAATCTGCAGGTACCACAGCCTACATCATGCTGAGATGGACACAAATTTTTGCCTTTTCATGCACTATTCGATGCACTAGGAAACACATTGAACAAAAAATCATGGGATATGCACACAGAAAACAGTTTAGATTCAGGTAACCGTAACACCCATTTTTCCAGATTATCTTTAATTTGTAGTGTACACTACCATTTTGGTCAATTTACTAGAAATTAAAAAATGGTGTGACAAACTAAAAATATGTGCAAGTAGCCTTTAAATTTCGTTATTGAATGAGTGATGGAATGATTGAAAGTTGAAATGAAATGCAGGTAAAAATGGAAACAGAGTTCCAGATTTTGTATTCCTGGCTCATATTGTGGACATGTCGTCCGCCATGCACGCGCCTTTTCTATGGCGATCGGTGGCCTCTCTACCGTATTATACAAGACTATACATGCTGCCATTTTGGCCTTTCTCCTTCATAGCAATGCTACTCATGTGGGCTAAATCCAAGACTTTCTTGATCTCTTTCTACAACCTCCGTAATCGCCTGCACCAAACGTGGGCCGTTCCTCGCTTCGGTTTTCAGGTTTCTGTTCACAGTTGATCTTTGGTACAACAGTTTTATTGTGCAACTCATGATTCACAACTATCACCTTATAGTACAACAGCTAATACCTTTTATTAAAACAACTAATACCTTTTAATGAAACGACTAATACCTTACAGTTGGTCTTTTTTACAACAGTTTTATTGTGCAACAGATGATTCACAACTATCACCTTATAGTACAACAGCTAATACCTTTTAATGAAACAACTAATACTTTTTAATGAAACAACTAATATTCTATATAAGACTCTCTATTCTTTCTGTCTGTTTTTCATGCATTTGGACCGATTCTCCAACTTGCCTAATATTTCTATTCGTGTCGCAGTATTTCTTTCCATTTGCTGCTAAAGGTATAAACAAGCAGATAGAAGAGGCTATTCTTAGAGCTGATAGATTGGGAGTTAAAGTTATCAGCCTTGCTGCTCTAAATAAGGTTACTTAATTACTCTGTTGTTCCTCCTAAAATAAATTGATGAAACAGAATAGCAACAGAGGATGATAACAATGTTAGTTACACAACTCTGTGTCCTGAATTAATGGAGGCGGGACGCTCTTTGTGAACGACCACCCCAACCTTAAGGTTCGCGTCGTGCATGGGAATACTTTAACAGCCGCCGTGAAGTGTTTCTAACCGGAGCAACTTCCAAATTAGGAAGAGCTATCGCCATATATCTTTGCAGAAAAAACGTCCGAGTTCTTGTAAGTAGAGTATATATACGAGCACAAATACTTGTACGTACGAGAGGTGATACTCAATTACTTGTTTTTGTGGTACTCGATTTTCAAAAGTATCATAAAAACATGCAAGAGTATCGCTTCTCATGAGAACTTGTTGGTCAGCATTGAGGAGATTCTTAATTCTGATAGAACCATGATTCGAATAATGTCTATCAGATGCTAACTCCATCAACGGAACGATTCAAAAAGATTCAGAAAGAAGCACCGGCTGATTGCCAGAAGAAGTGACAAAGTATCAAGCAGCACAAAACTGCAAGGTATGATTATTTTTAGTGAAAATAACTAGTGTCAACGAACTAATACTTTTTAGTTAAACAGCTAATACCTTTTCTTAGATACAATTGAATTGCATGGTGCACCTAGTGTGTACGAGTTTCAGTCATAGTACTAATTGAATTTATGATCGTGGTACGGTAGACATGGATAGTAGGGAAGTGGATCACACCGGGACAGCAGAACTTCGCCCCGTCTGGAGCTCATTTTCATCAGTTTGTGGTTCCGCCTATATTGCAATTCAGAAGGGATTGTACTTATGGCGATCTTGCGGCTATGAAATTACCGGAAGACGTCCAAGGTTTAGGATCTTGTGAGGTAACTCTCCTATGAACAAGCTTCATAGTATGAAACTGAATTCATTCAATAATACCATAACATTCATTCAGTAATACCACTGCTCCTATAAACTAATACCATAACAATTTACACACACAAACGCACAGAACTATGTGTGGTATTAGTTTATAAGTGTAATAGTATTACTAAGTGAAGAACAAAAATAGTGATATATGATTGGTGTTGATTGTGTTGTAGTATACAATGGAGAGAGGAGTTGTGCATGCTTGTCATGCAGGTGGAGTTGTTCATTCATTGGAAGGATGGGGTCATCATGAAGTTGGGACTATAGATGTTGAGAGGATTGATCTGGTGTGGGAAGCTGCATTGAAGCATGGCATGAACCCGGTTTCATCAACATCTAGTGGCACATAATGACCATTTCATCATGTCTTGTGACTTATCTATTCTTTAAGAATGTTGTAACAGTTAGAACAAATTAAGGTGAGATTTTGTTTGGCATCCTTTTATCATTTAATAAATTGAGTAATTTAATTGTATGTTGATTCTTGATGATGGCTGTGTGTTATTTTCACCATACTTGAAAATGTTGGGAAAACAAATATTACTAGGCTTCAAAAATGGTTCAACAATGAAATAACACACTTTTCTCTATGTACTAGTTTTTTTTCTTTTTAAGCAAAAACTGCATCAAACTACCTGATTCTGTGTTTTATTTTTTTTAAAAAAAACTGATTCTGTTTTGGGGTTCCACTTTATTGTTATTTTAATTAATAATAGCATTCAATAAATACATGTGCTGTATCAGTATGCAAGTTGTAATCATGGAACATAGCCGAATTTGAGGATCAATATTTCAATCCAGAAAGTTGTTTCTCGTGCTCTTAACAAGAAGAAGAAGCCCATCAAAAGTAGCACCAAAAGGAGACATCTCAAATCAGTGTTGAACAAATTCTTCAATTACAGGAAATCAGACACTTACATGTATGCTTCATTAGCCTCTCGCCCTCCTTTTGGTAAGAATTCTTTTTTTTGTTTTGTTTTGCAAAATTCGAAAATTTTACATTTATTCACACTATTTTTGATCAAGGATGTTGTGACAATGAATGAAATTTAAAAATAGGCCAAGTCTGATATGCATCAATGCACGGTGCATTTATAATGCATTTTGGAAATATGTAACTTTTTATACTGAAAGATGTAAATTTGTTTACACTGAATCATGCAATTAATGTACGATTAAGTGTAAACAAGTTGCAGTTTTCAGTATTACAAGTTGCATGTTTCTATAATACAGTATGAGTGGACCTGAGACCTACCCTTTAAAATAAATAGAGAGACGTGATCAAAATGGAAAATTATCAGAAGATTGTATATTTTTTTACAATTTTTAATTCTATGAATTCTAGTTGACACATTAGCTTAAGTTGTCGAAGAATTAATTAGTCGCAAAAAGAAAAAAAGTTAAATTAAATTTTGTGGTGGATGTGTTTTTAAATTGCAATTAATCAACCCTATTTTTTACGTGGATTCATTTTTATTATTTGCATTTATAAAAGCAGATGAAGCCATGAAGAATAAAGAAAAGAAAGCCGTACTGCAGGATTATGCAAATTATCTAAAAAGTGATTGCTACATGTATGCTTCATTGGTGGAATCTGCTAATGATACTGCAGAAGGTATGAATTAATAAGCTCAATGAATTAATTATATTAAGAAACTATATAAATGAATTAATTTCACCCTTGTTCGGACTGAGACGAATTTCTTTCAAATTAATTCGTTATTTTGCAATTCTTGGAAAAAATTGGAAGCGTGTGTGATCAAATGGAAGCAAACAGAGAGGAAACAGCAAGACAACAAGAAAGGATGGTCGAAAATGGTAGCCATAATCCAGTGCAGCAGCGGATTGTACTTCATCGCACAACGTTGCAAAAGGAAAAAGTGAAGCAAATTGTGCTCCAAAATTGTAGCCCTTCATCTGTGCCAGGTTAAATTTCAAGATTACTACCATTTTAGAGTGTTAGAAATTAAGGGAAAATGAGAGATTAATTCAGGTTCAAAGATATGTTTGTTAGGTTGTTTAATTAGGGCACATGTGACTTGTTATCTCGAATAATATGTAGAGTGAGATGTCATTGTAATTAAATTTGTAATTACTCGAGTTTCTTAATGGAAAAATATGGCTAGATTGATCTGAGTGTAGTTGAAATTAATTAATTTGATCACGTTCTTTTTTGGATAATAAAATTTCACCTACAACCTTAAACATTCTATACACACTATTATTTTTCTTGCCTGTAAAAACACATTTTATAGCTCTAATAATTATAAGGTTAATCATTTCATCTGTGACAAGACAAACACCCAGGCCATGACATATACCTTTATTATTCACCAGTATTTTTAACCTTTCATGAGGGTTAACGGAGATGAGCCCAAGCCCATGCATATATGTTATTTGTGGCCGTATATATTGGGCCGTAATCCGACTGTGCTATATTATTTATTTAATCCCGTAAATTTTGGGCCATAGCTGGCATTAATTTGGGCTCAGATTAAAAAACATAGCCAGTAAAATGTACCCATATGTTTTTGCACAAATATACATGGAGTAATTGAGTAGCCATGCCATGTGTGGATAGCGAAAGGGCGTTTGATCTTAACTGCACTGCGGGGACTTGAGCATTTAATGAGACACACGTGCAAGCATAACATTTTCATGCATTTCTATTATTATTAGGGATGGATCGGGGTTGGAATTAAAAAATTTTGTACTATATATTTCAAAAAATTTATATATATACCTTAAAATCGTGAAGTTTTGTCATTTCTCTCTCGTTGGGATTCAAAAATTTTGTCGCCTTAACCAATGCAAAATTTCGCTCTCCTTTGGACGAAATCCTGGATCAGTCCCTGATTAGTATTATTGTTATTATCATCGATGTCTACATCTTAGGTTGTGCGAACATGTGGCTGTGCTCACAATTAATGTGTTCCAATTTTAAATTCATTGGGTGCATGTACATGATATTATTCAACTCTAAGTTTAGAAAAAAAAATAAGAATTAGTGAAACATGCAACTGATAAAATTAATTGTAATGGCATTTAGCCTAGGGTGTGTTACAATTAAAGAGGAATGGGTGTTACAATTAAAGAGGAATGTTCCAAAGTTGGATATATTTTAAATTTTGAAAAGTAGAAACTTTAAATTCTAATAACAGCAACACTTTAATTAACAAGTTAATGAATGTTGCAACACGCAACATATATATGTATATAGGAAGGTTCTCTGTTAATTGGATAATAAATTATTTAGCATGCGTGTGGTGTGTGTCGGCAACAAATCACAATTGTCGCGCGGGGTTAAATTAAAGAGCGTCCATGTGACAGGATATATTATATATATATATCTCCATGTGAACATTTTCTTCCTTCCAAAATCACATATGCTTCTTTTTCATAATAATGGTGTTTTAAACCACTTGTTCGGTCAAGAAACACTTATTTTCTTTAGAAGACAAGTCTAAACACCTATTTTCTTTAGAAAATGAGTCTTATCAATTTTGAAAATAAGTGATTTTAATTATTACAAATAAATTTGAAAATAAGCCTTTAATCTGCTTAACTTAATCATTTGATTTTCACGCTATAAGAAAACGAAATTTCTCCATCCAATAATAATAATAGATGTGTTAAATCGTCAATCAAATGTCATTTGTTTTTTCTTATTGAGACGTTTCACAACACTTTGTATACCTATAAAAGAAAATTTTTCATTAAACTTCACACTTACAATATTTACATAAAATGTCATTGTTTTTGGGACCCACAAAACACTCAATTAAATTATTTTATTTATTTTATACATAAAATTTTGTAAAATTACCTTTCAATACTTCACTCTTTATATATATTTTTTTCCTATAAAAAAAATTATACATTTTTTTTTAAAAATTACGTACTCAAAAGTTGGTCCAATGTGTTCCAAAAGGAGGTAGTAACGATAATGACACTCTTACATGAAATAAATTAATTATTTTCTATGGGTAAGATAATTTAGATGGAATCTAATAATATTTCTTACATTACATCATCTATTTCTGTAGTCTCTTGATGTCCGATTAGGACTCTTTTCCCCCTTGCCCATGTTTTCCGGATCAGGCCAATTTCCACTTTTGTGCTTGTACCCCGATTCTTCGTTGGGTGGTTCTGATCATGTGCATTCGGGTGCACCGTGCACTTATAATGCATTTTAAAAGCGTGTAATTATATAAAATAGAAACGTACAACTATTCCAAACAAAGGCATGCAGCTATGTTCCCATATTAACATGCACTTTTCTGTGTAAATAAATCACACTTTTCAATATAATAAGCCAGACGTTTAAAAACATGTTATAAGACGCAGAGACCCCCCCTAGTGCATACAATCCTTAACCTTTTTCGTTAATTCAACGCGGTGTATTATGATGTTGATTAAGTGGACAAAATATGATTGTATAATTAGACGGTTGTTTTGTGGTGAGGTTAAGAGGTCTCAAAATTCAAGATCAGGATGATAAGTTTGACTTATAAAGCGAGCATGTTTATTTTGTGGGGGAGAAAATTGCTTCCTTTTTATCCTCAACTGTGTTAAATGGGGACATAATTAAGAACTTCAATAATGAAACAAATTTATATTTTATACACAGCAAATTAGAAGGATTGTATATTTCTTAAGATTTGCGTCATGTGTTGATTTTAAAATATCTACAAATACAAGAATAACATCCTAACATAACCATTTTTTCTATTTAAAAAATTATATTTATCTTTCGTAAAAAATTAATTCCTTCCAAATCTCATTCCAAAATATCTTATGAACATATTTATAATTAATTAATTTAAACAACACGTGTATAGATTAACCAATAATTAAGTTTGTTAATTATTTAATTGGAGTACACATATTATAATCTTAATCTATCATATAAATCTAAAATTCAATATAAATATAAAAACTTATTAGAAAAAAAATACTGACGTCAAATGTTATATAAAAAAATCAATATTTAAAAATATTATAAAATTTTATAAGTAAACTCGATAATTGGTACATATAAAATTTCTACATATTAATATAAATTTTGTGTGTACTTATAATTAAATTTGATGTAATTAATCTAACATTTATATGTAATTAATAATTCTAAAAAGTTATAAAACTTTATAAATTTTGTAAAAATATAAATATTTAACCTAATAGGAGTAATAAATTTGTAAAAAAATACAAATTTTTACAAGAAAATTCTTGCAAAACGCACGTATATAAAACATAATAATAAATTAAAATTACATTATACATAATAATATATTAACAACATTCAAATAGAATTAATGATTTTTTTCCCATTCTATTTTAACCTTTTTATTCCCAAGCGTAAGTTTTCTTAATCAAATTATTCCTTCTAAAATATTATCACAAAATTAATTATGAATATGTTCATAAGATATTTCGTAATTAAATTTGAAAGGAATTAATTTTTCACTAAAAGTAAATATAATTTTCTAAATAGAAAAAAGGTTTATGTTAGGATGTTATTCTTGTATTTGTAGATATTTTAAAATCAACACATGGCACAAATTTAAAGAATGTAACAGGAGATATAACACCATTGTGTAACAGGAGATCTAATCGGTATAAGCCGGCCCACTACTACACATTTGAGCTTGGAGAGCTCAACTTGGACAGTTCTTTTTTCGAACAGCTCTCCAAGATATAGCTTGGAGAACGGTTTTAATTAAAAAAAAAATAAAAAGTGGTTTTAAACCGCTCTCCAAGAGAGAGCGGTTCAAAACAGCTCTACAAGCTCCAAGAAAGAGCGGTTGATAACCGCTCTGCAAGTCGACCACTTGGAATGAGGTTGGAACCACTCAGAAGAGAGAGCTGCTCAACCGCTCTCAGTAAGCGGCATGGATTCAAAGACCATATCGCCAGACCCATCTTGTTTTTATTCATTAATTCGACTCTCATATCTCTATCTTCTCCATTTTTTCGATCGTCGCCCTAGCTTAATTACCATACCGCGCGCCGCCGCCGCCTCCCATCCCTTCTCTATTTTTTTTCGCCCGCCACCACCCTCCCCTCCATTGCCGCCGTCACGCACGACGCCTCTATTCTCCCCGGCCGTCAGACGGCGATTGTCTGCCTCCACCTCCTCCCTCCACTGCTGCCCGGCCGTGTCTCCTCCTCCTCCTCCTCCTCCCCTACCCACGCCACCACCTCCTCCTCCCCCCCACTTGCCGCCTCCTTCTTCATTGCTAGGTAATTTAATTTTTTTATTGTTTGTTTATATATATATATATATATATATATATATATATGTATGTGTATATATATATATATATGTGTGTATATATCTATTAAATATATATATATATATATGGTAGGATATATCTAGATTAATTAATTGGTTTGTTGTTTTTGTTTGAATATTAGATTGTTTAATTTAGTTTAATTGTTGTTATATGTTTAATTGTTGTTATAGATTAATTAATTGGTTTGTTGGTTTGTTGTTGTTTTTGTTATATGTTTGAATATATATAGTCACGTTAGAATTAATTGTTGTTTGATTAGATTGTGGTTAATTGGTTGTCAATTTGTGTGTTGTTTCACTCAAAAGTATTAGTTGTTTGATTTAAAGGTATTAGTTGTTTCATTTAAAAGTATTAGGTGTTTCATTAAAAGGTAATATTAATTGTTTCATAAAAAAGTATTAGGTGTTTCATTGATAGGTATTAGTTATTTCATTCAAAGGTATTAGTTGTTTCATAATAAGGTATTAGTTGTTTATTCAAAGGTATTAGTTGTTTCATTAATAAAAAAGTATTAGGTGTTTCATTCAAAGGTATTAGTTATTTCATTAAAAGGTATTAGTTGTTTCATAATAAGATATTAGGTGTCTCATTCAAAGGTATTAATTGTTTCTTTAAAAAGTATTAGACGTTTCATTCAAAGGTATTAGTTGTTTTATTCAAAAGTATTATTGTTAGTGTGTGATTAATGTTGGTTTAATTATATTGTTGTTAGTAGCTTGGATTAATTGTTGTTAGTACGTGGCTTGAATGAATTTTTGTGTGTATGGTACATTAGAATGTACATTAGAAAATTAAAATGAATGTAGATTAAGTATAGTTAGGTATGCTTTTAGGTTTAATATTTTTAGATACATTGTCTTGAGAAACAGTCTTCATATTGTATTTCCTATAGGCATTTAGTTCTATATGGATCGAAAGTGGGTTCGAGCATATCGATTATCGGATGAGTATAGGAATGGGGTGGAAGAATTTTGTAATCATGCAATTAGACACTACACCGACCCTTGGTACATTCCATGTCCGTGTTTGAAATGTATGAATGGAAAAACCATTAGTGGTCGAGAAAGTTTATTTGACCACTTGATGATTCATGGTATTGATAAAACATATACTGTTTGGACATATCATGGTGAGAGAAGAGATGGATGTAGCTCAAGCAACCTAGAAACAGACTTTAGGTTTGAAGATACAGTGGATGCGGATATTTTTCGATGATGTCCGAATTGTTGATACATCGAGTGGGGATGATGATGATCTGCGAGATCACCCTTATATGTCGAGAAGTTAAGGGATTCTATTTGGATTACCACTTTGTGGCGGGTGTAAGAAAAGGCAACAAAACTGTCATTTGTGTTGATATTGTTCAACCTAAAAGCAAAATTTCACCGGTTGTCCGACGAAAGTGTTTTACAAATATGCCGGAAATGTTAGTGGTCTACTACCCGATGGAAATGTATTTTAAGAGAGCATATGATCTTAAACAAATGCTCAAGTCCATCGGGTTAACACATCGGAAAATTCATGCTTGTCCGGGTGATTGTATCTTATTTCGAAAGGAGTATGCAGACCTCGATGAATGTCCCAAATGTGGGCTAAATGCTCAAGTCCATCGGGTTAACATCAGAAAATGTACGACTTTATTGATTGTGTTTGCTTCTGCTTTATTAAATGTTGTTTATTTTGCTTTATTGAATGTTATTTATTCTGCTTACTTAAATATTGTTTGTTTTTTGTTTATTAAATGTTGTTTTTTCCGTTTTCTGAGGATCATGTCTTATCCGCCATATCCAGGAGATGATGGAGATGATGGTGATGATTATGATGGAGATCATGGTGGAGATTATGATGGAGATCATGGTGATGATGATCGACATCATATCGATGATTTGGATCGGGGTGACAACCTGCTCCCACCACTAAAGCAGACTCGGGGATAAGCGAAAGAGGTATAGTCACGATGTCTTTCATTAAGAGGGCTCGAAAGCAAGGGGAAACAAGTGCAGGTAATTTTATTAGAATTGAACAGTTTAAATTGTAATTATATGATTGATCGTTGAATCTAATTAAATAATATGTTATTGCAGCTATCATTCAATGAATATGGGCGGACAATCAGAAAAGCGAGTGAGACGTTGTCTTTTCTACCTTGGAGTTGCGATTAGGCGTATAATCCCTATTGTGTCGCCATCCAAGGACTGGCGTGTATGACAAACTCACTTCTTTGAAAGAAAGATTATGGGATGAACTTTCGGTATATTAATTATATATATGGTTATTGAAAGTTGTTGTATGATTACTAAATTTACTACATTGATATGTTATATGCGTACAGAGTACATTTCTCGGCCTTGATCATTCAAAGAAGAAGCAAATATTGTCGCAAGCTGGAGTATTGGTCAAGAATTTTCGGGCTTGGCTGAGAAGTCAAGCACGAAATCCAGATACTGGTCTTTAATCGGCTAGTCGCTTTCGAGGCCTATCGTAATTGTCCGTCGGTGGGCCCCATCTTTGGGAAGAGTTTTGTGCGACGATCTATGGTCGATGAGTTCGGGTAAAATTGATAAATATCATTTAATGTCCTATGCTTTTCAGTGTTTATCGTATTTCTATTAAACTGTAGCTACTAAGCGAGAAAAATCGCAAACAAGCCAAATCGATGGAGGCGAGATATCGTGGCTTGAACAAAGGGTATGCACGCATAAGAGAAAATTTGGTAAGATCAAAATCCTAACATTTTATTTTGTTTATATATTTACTTTTAATATATCTAATAAGGGGACATTTTAATGACTATCGTAAAAAGAAGAAAAAAAAAAGCTGGAGAGAGTCAGCCTGTTGTTACCCGTTTCGAGTTATTTCAAACTACCAGAAAGGCTCGAGACGTGAATATTCCCGATTCCAAGTGCACAAACAGATAATCGAAGAAGGGGTAAGCTATGCATTAATTTTTCTTTGAATTACAAACTATTATTTCTAAATAAATTATTAAATAATAATCTTTTGTAATTCAGGAGCGTTTATCTCAGACCATGACGCTCGAAGACATCCGCTTGGTTTCAGATCGATGATCTACTTGGACGGGCTTTAGGTCGTCAGGAGCATCCCGGCCGCTTACGGAGTGTTGGATATGGAGTCAAGAAGTCATCATTGGCCATGTTACCTGGTCTTCAAGCCATGAATATGGTGGGTATACTTTCGAACAAAGTTGCCCGGGATGGCTAAAGAGTTGGAACAGATGAGGTCCGGAGAGACGCCACATCACGGAATGTCCTCTAAAGTGGAGCAAGTCGTGTGAAAATAGTGTAGTTGATGCTATGTTTTCGGCTAATGCTAGGGACGATTTTATTTAGGTACTTCGAAACGACGTCCCGCAGGTATCAAATGTGTATCACATTTATTTTAATTAAAGACTAGTATATATATTAAAATTTTCTAACTAAATATCTTATTCGAATAGTCACCGACCTCATGCTACCTTTATTTGGAGAATCCTACTTTGGTTGGTGGCTACTGAACGCCGCTCAATAACTCCGATGGAGTTATTCATGGTAGTCCCATCACTCCTGGTTTAGTGAGGGTCACACTCGAAGTACCCACAATCGGAGAAGAGGATTCACTGGTGCCTAAACCAATTGATGAAGTCGTCATTTAACAAACGTGGTCGGGCACTTCATCAAATGGCCGATCAACTTGGTATCTCTGACCAAGAAGGTAAATTTAATATATGTTTTTAAAGTTCATTATCTTATTTGTCGTTCTAAATAATGTTGCAAATTGATTGTAGAAACCGCCGACACCACAAAAGCCTAAACAGAATCAAAAGGGTGTCGCATCACTTTCGAGGGAGACAACCACCGGAGACTCCACTATTGGTGATCGCAGACTTGGTTATCCTTGGTCGGAGACTTAGATCATTTACTACACCGCATATAATACGGTCGTAAAAGTGATAGTGGAGTCCTCCGACTTCGATATGATCATAGTTCCTATGAATGCTTACTTTCATCGGAATTCTATTGAAGAATACATCGCTCGGGAGCATGTGATCGAAGTCGTGAACGATCAGTGGTTGAGTGCAACGACCATAGCCTTATACCTCAGGTATGTGTTTACTAATTAATTCTCAGTATTTACTTTCTATATAGTTTACTTTTCAAATTAAATATTAATTAGCGTATATATGTTGGTTAAAGATATTTGGGTGAGGTATATCTCTCCAGAGATCCTCAAGCATGTGGAATGTATTCATTCGTCTCCCCCCCAAGTGTCTTGCTCAATGGGAGATAGGGCAACGACCATGGAGTGGTTAGGTTCTCATATGCTGAGTTATACTGACAGAGATCATCTCATTTTTTGGCCAACAAATGTGGGGTGAGTACAATAAATATTTCATTAAAATTTATATTCATAATATATATGATATTTGCACATATGCTAAATTTACTGTTAATTTTAATATTTTTAATATAATATGGGAATCATTGGGTGTTGGTCGCCATAAATATGATCACACTAAATGTGTATTTTATGGATCCAGCTGCGAATGGGTTGGCTTCAAATCGACCTGATCTTACTTCGTACATGGAAGCGTAAGTTCATTTTTAATATTATAATATAATGATTTGTTTTACTTATTAAAATTATGCATATTTAATCTAACTTTATTTTTTAATTCCAATAATAATAGTGTGATGACCCAATATCGGAGTCGCCTTCCTAATCAAGGCTCAAGAGCTAAATTCAATAAAGTGAGCTGGAATAATGTTAAGGTAAATATAATTTATTAAATTATCAAATTAATATAAAATAATTATAATTGTAATACGTGATTATATTGCTAATCAACAGGTACCGAGGCAACGAGATAGTGATCACTATGGACATTTTGTGTGATGTTATATTGAAGATATAATACGCGTTTCTCAAACCGCGGTTCCTACCAACGTAAGTCAATTTATTGTTTTATTTAAATTATTATTAATTGAATATATAAAAATTCATAGTATATATCTAACTATATTGATTAATTGATCGTTGTTTGCAGTTTGTCTATGATCGTCCGCTCAAGTCTTATTCCAAACAAAGAATGATCAAATGGAAAATGGATTGGACAGGGTACCTTTACAATCGATTCTTGTATAATTATAAATAGATTGGGATAACTTTTGATAGCATATTACTTATATATATATATTTGTATTGGTATGCATGTTTTAATTTGTTGTATTTGGATGATTAATATTTATTTCATGATGTGTATGCATTAATTTATTAATTTATTTGATGTTTTGGTATTGGACAATTAATTATCGTGTGGTGTAAAATTTGGTTTTTAGTTTTGATTTTGGTTTTATATAAAAGGATTTTAAAAATATAAATTAAATTAAAAAAAAAATATATATATATATATATATATATATTTAACCGTTGTCCAAGTGTATTTATATATATATATATATATATATATATATATATAATAAAAAAAGGGGTTAGACAGCGGTTGTGAACCGTTGTCCAAGTGAATATACTTGGACAGCGGTTACAAACCGTTGTCTTAGCTTATGGGCTTGGAATGCGGTTAACAACCGCTTTCTTAGGGCAATGCGGTTAAAAACTGCTCTCCAAGTGCAATATCTTGGAGAGCGGTTTTTATCAGTTGTCCAAGCTTGGAGAGTCGTTACTTGGAGAGCTGTTATAACCGCTCTAAGTTCATTTTTAACAGTTGTCCAAGCTCAAATCTATATTAGTGGTCAGATTGTTTATGTATTAAAGATTGTTTATTTAGAATTATGTATTGATATCGGTTTGACGTACATTCAATTTATAATATCTTCTTATATTTTACTTTAACAATAATATTATAATAATACAACATCGATGTTCAAAAATAAAACACAAATAACCGATGAAATCTCAAGTTTTCACTTCTATTTTGTTTATATATATATTAATTTATATTTCAATGTGTATATATAATACTCCCTCCATCCCGGGATAACATGCACGTTTACTGTTTTCGCGTGTTTTTGCGAGCGAATTTTTTATTAGTATTTAAAATGATAAAGTAACTTTTAAAGATGCATATAATAGATGAGAGGTAGATATATAATACCCCTCCTTAAAAATAACGTTATCATTTGAAATACTAATAAATAAATAATTCACTCGCTAAAATTTAATAATAAAGGTGGGATGTGCAATATTCCGGGACGGAGATAGTAGTATCATAGTATTGGTGTGGGTTTATTGAAATAAATATGATTTAAAAAGATAAAGAATTCCAACAATTAATAGTACTATGTACTAATACTATAGGAAAGATGCGCAGTTCTAACCTGGTTCTAGGGAAAGGACTACATTGGTACTTGGTGCAGAAGAAGGACTAGCTTGGTATAAAGTGTTTGATAAAAGGTCTAAAAACTAATACTAGTGATTCTGTGATTCTAATTGGGTCCGTTACTCTTTTCATTCTATTTTAGATTCATCAATTTTTATTTGGCTCGTGTTTTAGTGAGATTTTTTTTATTAATATATAAAATGGTAAAGTGACTTCTAGAATAAATAGAAAGTAGGACTATCATATCTAATCTTAAAAATATTTTTATCATTTCAAATATTAATAAATAATTTATTCGCTAAAATACGAGTCAAAGAATGACTGAGGAATATATAGGGGATATGATTATCATACCCCATCTTAAAAATCTTTATATTATTTTAAATATTAATAAACAACTTGTTCGTTAAAACACGAGTCAAACAGTGACTGAGCAATTTAAAACTCAATCAGTGTTTGGCTCGTGTTCTAGCGAGCAAGTTGTTTATTAGTATATGAAATAATAAAGTCGACTTTTAAGGAAGTATAGGATAAATGAGGGGAACTATCATACCCCACTTTAAAAATCTCTTTATCATTTTAAATATTATAATAAATATCTCGCTCGCTAAAACACAAGTCAAACAGTGAATGGACAATTTAAAACATGACGAAAGGAGTAGTACACACGAGTATATTCTTTAAATAATAATTAAAGTAAAGCTCGTGTTGCAGACTCAATTAAGAAAGAAAGTCATGTGGATTTAAATTCATGGTCGTCAGTCCACTAGAACATCAATAATATGTACACATTAATTACACTTAATTTTCGTGTAATTCAAAACGATAGAGGTAAACTCCAGTCATGTGATTTCAGTACTTGAATATATATTTTTGGGCAACGATTATTTTTATAATTATTTATAAATTGTGGTAGTAAGCATATGTGGGGTATTATGACATTAATTATGTGATAACAATAAAATAGAAAACAAAACAAAATCTATGAAATTCCTATCGATATATATTTGATAGTATATATATATATATATGAATGCAAATTTGGAACATTATCTCCTCCTCACCTTGCAAATATCAGGTCCCATGACAAGTTCGAAAATCCAGTTATCCATGTGATCATGACATCACCTGATGCTACTTCTATACGTGATCAGCTCATTATTAAAAATAAAATAATCGAAAATACAGACACACTTGTTTGAGACAAACAGAGTATATATAATTCGGACATTGATGCTTTAAGACTCTTTATAGTCTTTAATAATTCTCATTTCCATTCTCATTAAAGAATTTAAACAGGGATGGATCTAAGGGGCAGTCGGCCCCCTTAGTATTTAATTTTTTTTACTATATATGGAAAAAAAATTATGTCTCAAAATTTGTAAAATTTTGTTATTTCGCCCTCTTTGAATTGATTTTAAAATTTTATGGAGTACTTTTTAGCTTAATCCTTGGAATGAAATTCTACATTCGTCCCTAAATTTAAACCAAAGTACCTTAATTTAAAGGAGTTTTATCAATTCAGGGTCTGAAAGATAGTAAAATTATCAATTTAAGACCTGAAAGATTTTTTTCTATCGATTCAAGGCCTAAAAGATAGAAAACTATCAATCCAGGGCATGAAAGATAGAAACTATCAATTCGAGGCTTATAAATTTTAAGGTCGTGTTTGGAACTAAAATTCTAAACCCTGAACACTAAACCCTAAACCCTAAACCTTGAACCATGAACCTTAAACCCCCTGAACCGTAAACCTTGAACCGTAAACCCTAAAAATTAAAAAAATAAGAACATGAAATAAGGATATGAAATATAAGTGTCAAACATGATCTTAAAATGTGTGAGCCTCAAATTGATAGTTTTTATCTTTCAGGCCCTTGATCGATAGTTTTCTATCTTCCGGGTCTTGAATCGATAAGAAAAATCTTTAAGACTTTAAAATGATAATTTTATAATCTTTCAGACCTTGAATTGACATTTTTCCTAATTTAAATAAGTGTTATTGATGAAACAGTTAATAGGGAGTTGCATGTAGACTCCAAATTAATTTTGAACACATTAGTCGAACCCCTTAATTTAGTTGGTTTTGTTTGAAGGATGTTGTTAGGGAGATTAAATAAAAACATATTAATTCCACGCATCTCTAATAGGTTCAGCATTTAATTTTAAATGAGACGCAATTCTTTCCAATGTTGTGTTGCGAGTCTTATACATACAATCACAATTCACATACATACACGTACATGTACGTGTACAATTAATTAAATGTAGAGATGCTGAAGAAAATGTCAACATTCTCCTTAATCAGGGCGGCCATGAATGAAATTGCATGTGCCCGCATGTGCTCTGTCTTTCTCTTATGGCCCCACCCCTCTTCTTTCATAAATTCCCTTTTTATTCATTCTCTCCCTCTCTCTCTCTCTCGTTTTCTGTGTTTATTTAGCTTCTGCTTCACTTGGTTGGATCCCAATACACAACAATCAAAGCTCAAAGCTACCTCTTTATTTCTATCTACCTACCTATATTTATAATCCAACATTCCTTATCTTTCATTCTTCATCAAATCAATTTTACATATACTACTACCTCCACAAATATATTCAACATTATTCTTTCTTTTAGGTAAGTACGTAGACCTTCAAATATTCATGCATTAATGCTACTATTACCGATTTAATTCATTTATTTAATAGCTACACATATAATAACGCTACTGATTTTTTTATTTTTTTTTTATCAGAAGCAGAATGAGCAATTCGGCATTGCAGAAACAGGAATTCCTGGGAAAATGGATAAAGGGGCTTCGCGTATGCACAAAAAATTTCACTAAAAAAAATACGACTAGCATTTCCGACAGAAAAAATGCCATAAAATTATCGGCTGACGTGGCAATCGCTTCTACAAGAAAGGCGTCAACTCAGTGGAGCCGCGCTCTGATATCCGACGTCGTTTCGAGAGATCAAGGAACTAATTATAGCATGGTCGAAAAAATCGTGGGCTGTAATATTAATAATAAAGTGGGAAAAAAGAGGGCTTTAATCGCATGCAGCAAGCGCATAATAAGGAGAAGCCACGTGGCGAGCCGGAGAGTTGTACCTCGGTCGAGCGCCATCGCTAAGAGAACCCGCGTGCTTAAGAAGCTTGTACCTGGAGGCCAAGAAATGAATGAAGTTTCGCTGATTAAAGAAACCCTAGATTATATCGTGGCTCTTCGACTTCAGGTGGACGTAATGCGACGTCTTGCTGACGTTGCTCAAAGCTTGGATTTTTCCAAAATATCTTAATTTGTAATTAATTTATTCAATTCTATTTTATTTTGATATGAAAAATAGGAGGTAATGTAATTCCATAAGTATAGATGAAGCTATGGAAAGCATTCATGTTAATTACTAGTAGAGTATGTCTAGTGTAAAAAAATTCATGTATGAAAATCTATAAAATTGTCTTAAATCAATCATCTACACCCTAAATATTAAATAATGAACCCTAAATTATGACCTATTCGGGCCGGGTGAACCATGAATCACTTGGGCCGAGTGAACCATGAACCACTCAATTTTGTTTTACCTTCACCAATTACAGAATTTGGTTGTAAATTAAAGTTTTTTCATGTATGAAAAATTTCATACTAGACTTTGTCTTACTAGTATTATATTATTTACAGACATTCTTGTGTGAGACCGTCTCACGATGACACGTGGTGTAATTTTGAGCATTAACGTTTTAACACTTAATTTGGGAGGGGTAAGTGTTAATTGTGTTAAGTTGTACTCCGTCGCATGAGACTGTCTCATACTAGTTTTTATCATATTTTATTAAAGTGTTTTAATTTTTTTTTTCTATATTTTGTGCAAATAATTGGGTATCATAATTAATATCTAGAGATGAGAATTAATTTGAATTGGTAAGGAGGAAATTTAATTGAATGGTTTAATTCTTGAAAGTTAGTCATGAATTATATTTTATTGCTTCAATGATACTCTTCCTACTACTGAAAAGATGTGGTGATCATGATAGGAATAGCTCCATGTTTCAGTTCAATGTCATTTTCTCACAAATTTTATATAATTAACTTCTTTAGGCAGCGTTTGGAATGAGGGATTTTAGCTGTGAATTTTAAATTAAACATTGTTCAAATTCACTTGACATATTTGGATGAATTACAAGCAGAGTAACTAGATTTTAAAATTCACAATATTAATTAAAATGGGATGGTTTTAAATCTTGAATTTAGAGTGCAATTTTTTAGTTATATATATCTGTAGGAGTTTCAATTTCATTCATTTAAAAAATCTTTAGAATTTCGAATTTCTATAATCCAAATACAACCTTGCTGTAAACATCAACTTGAGTGCTTGTGTTTCTCAAATTTGGTATGTACTGATCTACAGCAACAATCCTGGATTTTCTGTCTTATAAGGTTAGGTTACACTATAGACTTTAATAATAAACTATAAAAGTATCACAACTTAAATTCGAATCGTGCTATATGGCTAACAAAAAGTTATATGGATAAGTTACATGTGCAAATTTTTACCATCCAAGGTTTGTGGCTGTATGCATGTCAATATTTTGATATGCCCATACATCAGACTCGGCCCGCTTTTATTGGGCCTATTGATGGTTTTGATTTTATCTTAGCAGGCCCATAATTAGCCAAAGCCTAACTGTTAATGGCCAATGCCCAATGGGGTGTGGCCGTGTGGGTATTAAACTTTAAAACCATCAGCGTCAATGTTTTAAAATCCCAAATAGACACAGTCACACGTTCATTTGAAGTATAAATTAATATTCATTCTTTTCGAAATATTAAAGTGTCATTACTCAAATTATGTTATGTCTCATTGTAAAACCGTTCAACGCAAATATACTTCTTAATAATATCGTCTTTACGAGAGTCCTTCTATTTGGGGCGACCCACCACCATCCATAATTATCTTTTTCTCGGGGAGTATAAATTTTAGACAAAGTCTAGTATAAAAAAAATTATACATGAAAAAAATTTAATTTACAACCAAATTCTGTAATTTGTGAAGGTAAGACAAAATCGAATGGTTCATGGTTCATTCGGCCCAAGTGATTCATGGTTCACACGGCCCGAATATGTCATAATTTAGGTTCATTATTAGTGTTTAGGGTGTAAATGATTGATTTAGGGCAATTTTATAGATTTTCATACATTAAAATTTTCACCATAGACATACTCTAAATTTTTTATTTGATTGGATCATATATGTAGGAAGGTTATATGAACCTTCAACTTTTGTCTAATACATTTTTGGTTGATTTTGTTTTTATCTTTTATACATTTAAGATTTAAGGAAAGGACGTGGTTAATAATACACAAGTTTTGTTCTACGCGCTCATTACTTTATATATTTATTTTAATTTTTAAATATTACTCAACTCATATATTGTGAATGATCTATTTTATTCTAATTATAAAATATTTATACACCCATCATTTTACACATTCATTTTGATTTTTAAATATTACTTAACTCATACATTGTGAATGGTCTAGTTTATCCTAACTATAAAATATCGACCACACTGGTCAAATTTTAGGAAGATCGATTAGTTTTGCCAATTTTTTTAAAATGTCAACCATTCTTGCTGATTTGGAATATGTCATCCACATTGGTTGACAAAACAAAAAGTCAACCCTGATCTATCAACATTTTTGCGATTTTCAGTCGCAATTTTTTAACACTAAACATACAAAAATACTATATATCTATTATTTTAACGTCGAAATGCATAAGAAAACTTACAAAAACTCTATCTATCTATAATTTGATAGGAGTTTTCAAGAGGTAAGAATTTTGGAGGGTTTTTATGTTTTCTAATTTAAATTTGAAGAATGGTGTAAATGGATTGTGGGAGATGATGTATATGGGTTTATGGTTGGGGCACATTGAGTAAAAGAGGTTCTAAGAGTATGATATAATAAATATACATTAAAGATATCTTAGTCTATTTACATTAGAAACATTTTAACATAAAATTGTTTCAGGTGTATAGAAAAAAACTCATATTCTAGACGCGCCCTAAAGGAAATACATAATAATTATTGAGCACACCAGGATAATAGAAATTTCAAATGCCGATAAGTTTTCAACTAAAATACTACTCTCTCCGTTTTAAAATAAGTGGCCATTTAGCCTCTTTTTTTTTTGTACTATTAAATGGGTTTTTAGCCATTTTTGCACAGTTTCTCCCAATTTTACTCTTATTTTTAACTTTAAAAAATACTCTTAATTTATAGAGATGTGGGAAAGTTAATTTTTTTATGATAAGCTAAAATTATGGAATGTGGTAATAAGAGTATTCATTAGTTAAGGGCAAATTTGTAAATACATACTCCTTAATGAGGGAGTAATAATTTATTTATGGTAGTATATACCAAGATGATCGGTTTAATCACTGAGATAAGGTAGAATCAATGTTTTTAGAATCGGGTTGAACCGGGAACCGACCATTGAACCGGTTCAATTACCCTAAAAAAATTCATTTTTACGAACCGAAAAAAACCGGAAATTCCGATTAAACCAGATTTTTGTTCTTTTTTTTTAATATTTTTCTATTTTTTAATTAATTTAAAACTTAATTCTTATTTCTATCACCTTATTTTGAATTGTATAATGTAACCTATGATTCTATTGTATTTATTTTAATATGAAACTTATAAGTTATAATTTTAAATTTTATAAGTGCACATTTAGTTTATTTTAATGTAATATAAGAAATATTTTTAAAAAATTGATAAGGATCATTTTAACGGTTTGACCGTCAATCCAACTGGTTGAACTACCAACCAATCGATTTGATCGTCGATCCGGTTATGAAAACACTGAGTAAAACAAAAACATTGATCCTATTTATTATGGCCAATTATTAAACGGTGTCTTAACTTTCAAGTCTAATTAGGACTTGCCAAATGGACTAATAATTTATTTCCCGTAATCTTATACAGTTTTAATAGTGATTTGAGAATTGTATTTAAAAACCATGATTACAAAAGTTATGAATGGTAACTTCTTATAAATTATGTAGAATCATTAATCAAACATCCAAAACAAATTATACACCCAAACTCTCATAATTTTAAAAAAATTTGCTCCAAAAATTGGGTCAAAATTCAAATCAATTATTCGATGTTTCACATGGATGTTAATTGACAAAGAATTCATTCTTAATTCAATTGGGAATCATTTCTTTAAAATATATGTGTTACAGTTAAAGTATAGCTCTTGAAATTGAAATTCCCATTTGTGATAAAATGATTAATACTAAGAATTTTCTCGTACTAACACACACTTTACGCCTCTCTAGAGTAATAAATTATCATTTGAAGTACCTAATTACTTTTGATTAAGCATCTCTATTCAGTGCATTTGCAAATATCAAAACATTTCATCTGCATCCCTTTTCAAGCTCCATTTAGTAAATCATTATTTTCAAATAGGCAATTTCTTATATTGGAAAGACTTTTTTAAAAAAAAAAAAGAATATATACGAATTAAAATATTTCCTTTTCGACAGAAAATTAAAAGTGTCATTAAATTAGTCTCGAGCTGTGTTTTTCTCGTGAGAAAAATAAAAGAGTAGATCTCCCGTGAACCATAGTTCAATTGAGCTTTTTTTTTTTTCCTGACATTATTGTGCATACGAAACAATATATAATCGAGCACATTTGTATATGACGATCTCACGGTGAGACGAATCATAATTTGAGCATGACACTTTAAGGGTATGATTGGTATGTTGAATAGATAGGGAATGGAATAATCATTTCTTAATCTATTCCAAATACATTGATTGATATGTATTTTTGGAAGGAATCATAATTCCATTAGGATTAGGAATGGTCATTCTTAAAAATAAAGGAATTGTGATTCCTTATATATCCCGTGGGTTTATCTATTCCACATTTTGAGGAATGAAATTTTTTTCCATAAAAAATATTATCATTCATTTCATGATACTACCTTCTACCCAACAACAACAATAATAATTTAATAATAATATTATTTTATTAAAAAATTTATTTAATAAAAATAAAAATAATAACCAACTCCAATAATAATAATAATAATATTATTATTAAAATATATAAATAATATAATTTTTTTAATAATAATACTATACCTCAAAAAATGAAAATTAAAGCAAATTCTTAATAATATTTTAATGAAAATAAAATAAAAATATTATTGTTTAATAATATATTATTAATAATAAAAAATATTAAAACATATATAACGTTGTATTAACTCATACTTTCAACAATAATTAAAAACATATTAATATACATATATATGTTTACTAAAATTATATATTATTTTAATAAACACAATAATAATATTTTTTTTATAATTATAAAAAATATTACTCCTTCTGTCCTAATTTTTTGATTGTTCACTTTCGTAAATAGTTGTCCTAATTTTGTTAATCAAAAATAGGACGGAGGAAGTATTTTATAAAATATATATTAAAATTGAGAGAATTTTGTCTCATCTAAAAGTCCGATAGAGAGGATCGAGAATAATTCATTTATTTAATTTTCCTCAACACTCCCCCTCACTCATGGGCCGAATCATTGTCTCTGCCCTCTGGGGAGGAAGCCCAACGAATAGACAATTTAAATGGGTGGAGTGTTTTCCACGGGAATCGAACTCAGGATATGGGCTGAGTCAAAGATTCTGATACCATGAGATAATTCTATCTCATTTAAAAGCTCAAACTTGTAGAGAGAGGCTCGGGAATAATTCATTTATTTAATTTCCCTCAACAAAAATGCTAAAAATAATAATATATTAAAAAATATATATATAATAATCAATAATAATATTAATATTAAAGAATAATTAATAATTAATAATAATAATTTTTAAACAGATTCACCAATACTTATATTTTATTCCTATCTCATACCAATAATATGAATGATCATTCCATATTATTTCATTCAGGTCTTCATTCCATTCATTAATTCATTCCATTCAATCATATCAATCATGCCCTAAGACTTTAAAAAAGTAAAGTTTTAATTTATATTAATTTATATCTCATCTAATGTATAAGATCATTTCATACGATTTTTTGTCATAAATAATTAAATTAGAACACCCTAGAAAAGCTTAGTAATGTCTTATCACATGATCTTAACGAACATTTCAAATATCTTATTGCACAAAAGAGCCCCTCAAATCAATCATTCCTAAGCTAATTGATACCTATGTTGACAACTTAAAAAACAACATTAAGCCTGGTGATAAAAAGCAGTTTGCTCATTTGTCCAACATCATTACACTTAAAAAGGTAATCTTAATTTATACTGTTTATCAAGATGGTAATCATCCTTAACTTTGTTTTTAGATATTATAATCCAACTTCAATGTCCAATGATGCACACCTACTATTTTCGCCTTCTCCATTAGTGGTGGCCAAGAAAGTTTGCTTTTCTTTGTGATATACATGGGGATGTTTCCTAGCTTGTACTAAATCAATACGAGTAAATCTCTTGTAAACTAGTTGTACAATTACAATAAACACAATTAATATTTTTTAGTGAAAACAATTAATATCTTTTAAAAATATACTTAAATTGCACAGTACATTTGGTGCATACAAAGTTTTGTCAATCAACATTCAATAACTATGCAATCGATAAATAAAATTTTATAAGTAACATGAACGAAATATCAAGTAAGTATAAAGAGTGAAGGAGATTTCAATTTCATCCTTTGCAAGGTTTTGTCTATGCTACACTGCAATGCAGTGTCTATCCTACATGTCGTAAAACACATTAATGCAAGCATAGATAAAATATATCGCAAAAGGTTGTTTAGGCCGTGAAACCTAGAATGGGACAGTTAATATATTATTAAAGGTATTCTAAAAGAGCATATCTCCTATGAACAAGTTTCATAATATGAAATTTATATCATTATATATTTAAACTATACCATATACTTATCAAGTGATACAATTACACTTATAAATTGATATCATAGTATTAAATGTTATGGGTATTAGTTTATAAAAATAATGGTATCAGTTTATAAATGTAATGGTGAAATTATATATGTAATGGTATCAATTTCATATTATGAACAAATTTTATAGGAAAGCTGTGTTTTTAACCTATGATCCCATCCAGGCAGTCTTGAGTAAAAAATATTTTACTAGGGATAAAATCTTACTAGAGACCCTTAAAAACTATTTCATCTATCATATTTTGTCTCTTATTTTTTTTCACGTATTAATGTGCCTTCCTACTTACTCTTTCTTAATGACAATCCAATCTGTTTATAGAAGTAGAGGTATGGCCCTGCCACTTATACAATGTCTCAAGAAATGTGTTGCTTAGCTAGAAATTCTGGTATCAATTTAAAGACACAAAAAGAAGGGCCCTAATCCCCTTTCTTATCGTTTCTGTTTTATTTATTTTAAAATTTTCAGGCTTCATGAGTGGCTGCCATGTGTTGTCTTCTCCATCGAAAATACAGGTGGTTCTTCTCCAAACAAAATCTGCATATCTAAATAAGCACGTATGTCTGCTTAATGGGTCCTAATCTTGTATCATACAACCAAAGTTGCTAATATTATAATATTTCCCAACTTTATCCTTATTTAAATCTCTTTGAGATGACATAAAGAAACTCCAACTAAACGATAAAAGTAGGGTAATAATCGAATTCAGATGAATAGGAAAAATTAAAATTCGAGCTAGTTTAATTTTGAAATCAAAAAGTTCTTAAGCTATTCAAGCTCAACTAATCATAAGTAGTCCTTCTAACTGATCATAATCCATCTTGGTCGATATTACAACACTTCTATATGAGCATACAAAACGAGCCAGATTTTTAGTAAACTTTTCCTTTAACTAACACCCAAATAACCTAAGAAGTACTACCTTTGTTTCACAGTAAATGTTTGTTTTGAAACACTAAAAACAGCTTTTAGAAACACTTATTTTTAAAGCTATCTCTCACAACTTTTGAAAAAAAAAGATTTTAGAAGCTGTTTTTTAAAGTTTTAAAACACACACTAAGTGTCTTTATAGAGTCTACATCTTATTCCTAATTACTTGCCCTTCTAACTATTTTCCCCCAAATTCTTCTCAATTTACCGCGACTTAAAAGATCTCTTAATATGTTTTAATTATATTATACTTTAAATTCTTCATTTATTTCTTATATCTAGGGCGAAAATGTCTAAATTTTATGTTTTTAATAAAATTATAAATATCTAAAAAAGACTTATTGTGAAATAGTAGTTTTTTTCTTTTTCACAAGTTTACAAAGACCAGTTTTATTCTAAATCCACCCGTTGTTATCTGCCATAACTTTCTTGATTCTCAATTAACACATGCATGGACTGCTAATATAATCTAAAGTAATGGATTAGGATGGGGTAATCCAACCAATTGTAATAATTAAGGTAGGCTTCTCTTGTTCCCCTATTTCCCAATTTATTTTCCTCATCATACAGCTCCAAATCAACTACTTTATAGATGCTCATGGACCATATGATGTTGGCAATATAATTGAACTATTAGCTTAAACAAAATGGTGTACCTATATTAAGGAACTTAATAACTGAACCCAGAAAGCAGCTTCCAAGCATGGCGTTGGCAATGATGGATCCGGATTACAGATCGACTCTCTCTCAAGCACATCCAGAGACGATGGATTTCCTGTCCCATTCTTGGTGCAACTTTGCGGTCCACGCTTTGCAAACTGAGACACAGGAACAAGCACTTGTTCTTCAAGATAACTCGATTAAGATATTCGAGAGTGATGCTAAGTCTCCCTCGATCGTAAGTTTGCTCTGCTGCACACACAAATGATATGGTTTTATGTAACGAAAATATGAAATACGAATGTTGATTTGCAGAAGATGAACAAGAACCCTAATTTAGACGGCGGTGACAAGTTCGTGCCACCTTGGAAAGCCAATGATGTCAAGGTAATTAACTAGCATAAATAGCAACATTATTGAACCATGCATGATTATTTAATAATAATGCACTTCATTTACATCTATCTTCAGTCATGGATATGGATGCAACAAGCAATGCACCCAGAGGTGAACTATACCAGCTACTTCAAAAGAAAATGGGTAAGCTCTAATCCACACTAATGAATAAATTTCTCCAATATAAAATATAATTGCAAAACCTTATACAAACCTGGTTTACAAATCTAACATGTGTTTAACTCCATTGATCCTACCCAACAAATCTAAATGGATCCTATATATAAGGTTTTTTTAGACCCATTTTGGAGTTCACGTGAACCAAGATCACACAAGTGTTACTCATATATAATAACATGAATGCAGATGCCATGGAAGCTTGCACCATTCAAGCACGTCTCGATCAAAAAGTGGCTCAAAGAAATAAAGCAGAGACGTAAAGAAGATAAAAGGTTACAAAAGGCAGAAGTCCATGCAGCGATATCTGTAGCAGGCGTTGCAGCAGCACTAGCAGCAATAGCAGCAGAAACTGATGACAAAAAGGGGACCCGGGACTCCGCCATCGCCTCAGCAGCTGCCTTAGTTGCTGCACAATGTGCCAAGGTGGCCGAGGCAATGGGAGCGAAGAAAGAGCAGCTGAGCGGCGTGATTGGTTCAGCAATCAGTGGGCCCACGGCCAGTGAGATAGTCACACTTATGGCTGCGGCTACAACATGTAAGAACAACAAGATTAAGAAGATAATATAAGTTTGATTGTGAAGTCTTGTGTTTATGAGAAGATCATCTTTATAATACCTCATGTTTTTTTGGATTTGATTTGATTGCAGCAATAAGAGGGGCTGATACTCTAAAAGCCAGAACAGGATGTAAAAGCAGATTAAATGGGAGCTCTCCAGTGCTACCCCTTGAGGATGATAATGAACTTGTTTTCAACTTTGAGAAATGTAGATCAATTCTAGCCAAAGGTGCAGAGCTCAATGTAGAGACATCAGATGGTATGAAATCAACCATCAGTTTAAAATCAAACGAGGGGAGAAAAAAGTAGAAAAAATAATAAACCTAGCCAAATTCATCTGCATTTTGCCTATCTTTCTTCTGCAACTGTGTTTTATGACTAATCATTAACAAGTTGTCTTTCCTCTATATCTCCTAATGTTGAACAGGACGGTATCTACTGAGGTCAGTTGCAGTTATCTTAAACAATGAAGGAAAGGTATTGACATTATCCAAATACACGATTTGCCAAAAGCTTCGTGTTTTGATGAAAAAGAATAAAAATGATCCTTTGCAAAAACAATGAAGCTATACTTCTAAAACTGTATACTTATAGGCTTTATCTAATCCAGAGTTTTTATTTATCGTATTATCCATTTTCCCTTGCATTTCCAATTTCTGATCTAAGCTGTGTTAATCTAAATTTGGTTCAGTTGTCAACTATCAACAAAATATTTCTTTCAGTCCTAACTAAGCTCATATTCTTGGATCACACAGGTGGTTCTCAAATTGAAGAAACATAGCATGTTAAATGCTCTCTCAAGGCAAAAAGAAAGTAAATTCTTCAACCATATCAAAGCCCTAAAAAGTTCAAACCCCAAAATCTAAGTCCTAAATTTCTGTCTGTGTGTTAAGGTATTGTCTTGGACTGGCATGCTGAGCTGTACAAAGATTCAGAAGCAGGGGAAACTGAAACAGGGTACCTCATTGTCTTAATAACAGACAAGGGGATGATGAGGCTGGACATGATGACTGAACATGAACGCTATAAGACATGGTCAATGACAATAAATCACATGCTTATGCTCTCTGCTACTTTTACAAAGTATGACTTACAACTTTACAAAAATTAAATGACTCATCTGGTGAATTTTATTGTCTCTGATAAATATTATTATTTTGTTAAGAGTTGTGAGCAATTGAATATTGATGATTTGTATTATAGGTGTTGAACTTCATTAATGTTATGAATGTAACCTTAGTTATTTGAAACATGTGTTATTGTGTTATTGAGAAGAATAAAGTTGCAGTATGAATTTCATCACAATTTTCTCAAATCTATTTCATAGGTATATGTATACAGGCACTTCTTCATGTTTTCCTTCAACACTAAAAGAACACAATTTTTCATCAAGAACTCTATCAAAGAAAAGAATGAAATTACTTTAATAAATCAAATGATTACCTATTTTTCATTTAAAACAACAAAAACAATATTATCAATTTACATCTACTTTTCAACTTTTTATACATCAACAGATCCATGCATTTACTCTTTCACCCACATGTGTATACAAGCAACAACATAACTTCATTCTATTAATGACTTCATTACTCATCAATCCAACAAAAAAAAGGGATCTAAAGTTGTTTCCGTTACTAGATATCTCACAGATGAACAATAGAATGAAGAGAACACTGAGAATTCAATTGATCTATTTTGATGGTAACAATGTTGAAATAACATAAAATATGGGTATAAATGGTGTTGTAGACATGATACAAGATAGTAATTTACACTTAAAAAAAGGGCAAATGTACATATATTTTTAAATAAAAAGAAAAAAAATGTGTGTCATGTTAAAAGACGTTACAATTCGTATGTGATGGGAAGACCTGCCCACAACAGAAGCCTTCGGGGGCGATCCATAAACCTCGCTTGCCAGGCAGGTTCGTCACTCTCTAAAGTGAAACCAGTTTTTATGTATAGATTCTTAGCTGGCTCATTATTCACAGCCACATGTACATACAAGTCGCTTATTCCTGAAAAAACATTAAAACTCAAGAACACGCCAATAAACAGAGATATATGTGTAAAGATATTGTGTGTGTATATATATATATATATATATATATATATATATGCATGCTGATGTTCTTACCCCAGTTTTCAGCAACCCTCTTAGACTCTGCAATGAGTTCATAGCCTAAACCATTTCTGTGCAGTTCTTCAGCAACACATACATTACTAATGTACGCCCTAGCAAAATCAGCCCCAATTCCCTATTAAAAGTGGAATAAAGTCAAATAAGAACCTTCTAGATGATCATCTGGCTTAGTAAACATAATGAAAATCATCAAGTTTAGAAGCAGGAATAGATGCCCACATCATAATCTTTAAATTTGGTCAATGTTATGATATTTCAAATTACATAACAATATATGCCTGAAATATCATATCTCACAATAAAGTCTTTTTTTTTTAAAGTGCAAAATTAGATGTACCTCAGGCTTCTTTCCTATGATTTCATCCGGAAGGCTCATGCATTGATTTAAATCTAGTGTCCCAACAACAAGTCGGTCCTCTCCATTATGTGAAAACTGTAAACAATAGCAAGAAATTATTGTAAGAACTGACAGAACAAAAAATACAGATGCACCCAGTGATCATAGATATATTCTTACTTTACAAGAAGCACACAAATCAGTTGAGGCATTTAACACCAATGACATAGGCAATGTAGCATTGACGCAAGCAACCCGTCTAAATCCCTTTCTTTTTCCTGCTATTCGTTCCTTTAGAGCTTCAAATTCACGTTCAGCCAAGTACCTTTTATGATCCTAATGGAACTTGACAAGTAGGAAATAACATCAGATTTTGTATCAGAAAAAAAAAATCCTGATTTAGATTGAATTTGAATATTAACACAGGCATCACGGATAGCAACAATCAATTCAAAAAAAAAAGTCCCGAATAAAAGTCTCCAAATCATTACCCACTTCTCCGCCAAATCTACAAAATCCCACCCAAAATTCTTCAAGCCAATACACCAAAAATAATAACATATACTGCATCACAGCAACTAATATGAACCGAATTGACTAAAAGTGAAACGCAATCCCTACAAAATTGAGCAGAAAGGGTTACAAGCATAACACTCACTTCGATACCAAACGTATGGTCTTTGAAGTCGTAGAAAGTCCGGACCCGGAGACGCGTGGCCGCCCAGAGCTCGCTCTCCAAGCATGTCTCGGAAATAGATAACAGCGACCTATCAATTTTGCTAGTTCGCGATGGAGACGCTAATTGAGATTTTGTTAGGGCTTCGGATAGTTGACAACAGAGGCCGAGCGAGCGGTGGCGGTGGCGGTGGCGGTGGCGGAAGGAAGGGAGAGTGGCGGCGGCACATGCTTCGATTGGAGGCCAGAGAGGCGGCGGAGAAGGTGTTGAAATTTGGATAGACATTTTTCTACTTCTCCTCCACCACTCAAATTTTGGTAATGTCGATTTAACTAAAAGATTAGTTGTTGGATTGGTGAATTATATATGTTCCTCATTATTGGTCATTCACATGTTAGCATCCACCCAAAGATTTGTTAAGTTTATGGAAATTGAACTTCGAATAATAATTGCCTCTCTAACAAGAAATGCCAATATGTGTGTTAATTATTAGCAACTTATCTTATCTTAATTTTATATCTCTGTTAGTTGACAATCAATTTCTACCTTTATATTAAGAGTGGGTCTCATGTGCGCATACTATCGTTTGTTTTGTATCGCTTTTGATAGAATAATAATATATGACTCAATTTGAATGGATGAATTTTGAAAATCACAAATCATACTTTTTAATGGATTTACAAATATAGTATATCGTGATATATCTTCGATTCCATAATTTTATGTATTTTTCATATCTTTATGAGATTATGAAATTATCTTCATTTATTTTTTATTTTCATAATATTATTATCTACCAATTTTAACAATTAATAATATTATTAATAATTTTAGTAATCGATCGGTAAGAATAAGATTATGACAATCAATAATGTTTTTTTTTTTACAGGAATGACAATCAATAATGTTGGTTGCAAAGTACACTACTATTATGAGATAATTACTTGGGGATACTGAGTAAGAATCAATATTATCTTTTAATACATTCAAATCCTTTCTTACATTTATGTATAAAATGTCATCCAAAAAACTTAAAATACCCTTATTATTTATTAAAGTAAACAACACACAAAATCCATTTTCATTTCACATTTAATGCATCTGCAGACTCATAAATAAGATTTTAAAAAAGATGCAACTATAAAAATAGAATCGCAAGAACTATTCTAAATGTAAGATGCAATTATGTTCTCATATTAACAGTTGCACTTTTTTGTGTAAATAAGTCGCACTTTTCAGTATAACAAGTTGCACGCTTCTAAAATGCATTATAAATGCACAGTACACCCGAGTGCATACAAGACATAGCCTTATAATAAATCACTCTATTTCAAAATACTCAAATTTTATCCAATAAAATATTTATAGTATTTCATATTATTTAATAATTATATCTTGTATACATCAATTATCGTGCAATTCAATTGTATTTTTAAAATATATAATTTATTTATATTGCAATGTACAATTTATTTTCACTGGCATAAATCACATCTCAGTATAAATAAGTTGCATATTTCAATATAAAATATTGTATGTTTCAAAATATACTTGAGTTGCACGGTGCAATTGTTGCGAGAGGAACCTACCCTTATTCTAAATTTTATTGGGATTGATCTTGAACTTTCAACAAATTCTAGGATAAAAATATACCTACTACTTAACTTATAATCTTTGTCTGGGACGGATCCATAAATTTTTCATGATGGGGACACAAATTTCTCCAATATGTTCTTTCAGCTTTTCCCATTTTTTCTAATTTCTAAACCATTCACAAAACAAGTCACCGTTTGTTTGTTCTCCAGGTTTAACGAGATAACAATAAAGACAAAATATAACATCTTTTAATATATTATACTCCAACTAATTTACATATTAAAAAAACCAATTAAATTTGAAACACCTTGATTTCTTTCCAAATTTTGTGAAAAAAAAATTATGATTCAAAGTTTGACAAGGGTTTCTCAATATGTATGTCCTTCGAATTTCATCTTAAATATTTGAATTATAATTCAAAATCGAAATTTTTAACCCTGGATCTATAGAAATTTGTTTTACATCTAAACTTTTTTACTTAACTTGGCATCGAAATTAGAATTTACCTAAATTAAAAATTTTGTATGGATTGTTGTAGAAGTTTGGACGATTTACACACAATTAAGTAACATCCGACTATCAATTAACAAGAGAGAAATTTGAGTGGGGCAGTGTGGGACAGAGCAATTCTGGTTTCAAGGATTGAATTGGTTTGCTGGCTTGCTGCGGTGTACGTGAATAACAACTTGGGATTTGGCTAATTGTTATAAGAAAATATATATTAATATATGTAATAAAAAATAGTAAAAAAAAAATTAGTGGGGGCACGTGCCCCCCCCCCCCCCCCCCCCCCCCCCACCCCCACCATAGGACACATACGTCCGTATCTGATCTTTGTGATAAAAAATAATATTACATTATTAATTTTATTTTAGATTAAATATTTTAAATATTTATTAAATTTGATTAGTTCATTTTACCTATAATCATGTTTTCATTAGTAAACTAGTAAATAACAGGTATTATTAAATATAATGTATTTTTAATAGTTTATGGTATACTTACTGTTCATGAGGATTTTGTGATAAAATGATAAAGTATTGGGGGTAGAAAGAGTTGTTTATTAGTATTTTATGTGATAAATTGATCGGTATAGTTTGGGGTAGAAACAGTTGTTTATTAGTATTTTATGTGATAAAATGAGTATTTCCATTTTAGAAAATTTACCATAAACTATGGGACAAAAATTATGGCAAGTTTACCATAAACTATTGGATCCGGGTGGAGGGAGGGTACCTTTTTTTTTTTTTTTGAGAGCTCTACAAAGGATCGATGAAACTAATGATCAAGAGCTAGAGACATAAGATGTCTATGAATGTCATCACCCACCCAAGCTAGAGGGTGAGGAGATATGGTAGCAGCTCTCGCCAGATTGTGAGTCGTAGTGTTGTTGGCACGTGGACAATCCAAACACCTTTCACTAAGGTATTTTTTTATTAATCTCTTCATTTCGAGTATGATAAGTTCCTCAGTGCCTTTGTAGCCGGAGTTCGTGTGGAGACCATGAATGACATCAATTGAGTCGGAGAACACGTGGACTTCGCCTAGGAAGAGGCCGAGCCAAAAGGAAATTTCAATTTTGAGTGCTTCTAGTTCTGCCGCTAGAATAGAGCCAGGTGGTTGAATTTTACGATTGCTGGTCGACCAAAGAATTCCTCCTGGGTCGAAGATTGCGAAGCCCACAACATAGTACATGGTAAGATCATTGAAAGCAGCGTCGACCATAAGCGAGTAGTGAGAGGAATTACGAAGGCCGTCAGTGGAAGAGTATCTTTTCGTGAGGGGGTGGAATGATGTACAAGATTCACTTTAGCATTGTGGAAAGACTCAAGGAAAGAATCAGTCCAAGATGTCGAGATGGTTTTGGTGCACGAGTGATTCTTGGAAGGGGTTTTGTGGATGAGATTGCAGAGTTCTTTTCAAAACCCCCCCCCACATCTTTATGCAAAGTCGTTCCAAATCCTGTTGTTGGATCAAGGAGTCGAAGAGGAGGAAGATGTTAGAAACACTTATATTTAAAAATATATATATATTAAATCTATCAGCTTAAAAAAAAAATTGATTTTACTCAACTTTTTTTTTTTTTTGGCAAACAATACACTAAATATTGTTCAATTTGGCATAATGTGAGTAATCATGGTGTGTTGATTACCTGAACTAATATAAAAGTGAAAAATGATCATGCCCACAATCAGGTGAATAGAAACACGATCGTGTTCGTTATGCACTTATGCTGAAAAGCTGATGGTTCTATAGTTGACAAACTATTTCAAAGTGGAAATTCATAAACAAGATAATGAAAATCGTCCTTTTATTTCAGATTTCAAAGTGGAAATCTCTGGTAATAAACTATAGGAAACTACTACTTTGTCAAATTATCTTGTGAAATAATGTTGTGTGACGGTGACAAAATGGCACCTTATATTTATATAAAAAAAAGTCATTTTAATTTATTTTTTTAAAATCATTTTAGGAAAATATGAGGATGGAATTTAATTTTGGACAAAATTGCAAAGTAAGTTACAAAGTAAAATATAATATCAGAATAGACTTAAATTTTTATATTAAGCTTTATTCACATATTACATACATAGACGGAAGCACATTACGAAATGTCATATATACTCTTGAAAAAATTTAAAATTTTATAAATATTTTTAACATTACAAGAAAATTGAAAATGGTCTACGAAATTTTTCAACATGTATACGATTTTTTCAGTGAAAATAATTTTGTCCTTAAATAGTGAGAATTGCTCACGACTTGCATACAAATTTTCATAATTATGTAGACATTTCCAATCCTCAAATTACCTACAAACAATTTACTTTCAGAAATGTAATTCATAGGTAAATTTATTTGTAAGCAATTTTTAATTACTCTAAATTTTTGTCAACGGAAATGTAAATTGCCTACGGAATTATTTGTGTAGCTAATATGTTTGCCTACAAAAATTACAAATGTGTAGACTTGCTTGTAGGTAATTTGTTAATTTGTCTTTAAGAATTTATAAGCAAATTGTGAAGAATATATATTTATCTACTATAATGTTAAAAATATGTAGACAGTGCTCACTATTTAAGGACAAAATTAGTTCGTTGGAAAAAATTGTAGCAATATTAGAAAATTTCGAAGTCAATTCTTTTTTTTTTAGTGTAAAAATTAAACACGGAGATGAATGAATTATAATTTAAAAAATATTATTGTCATTTGAAATTTAAAGTATTAATTAATTATAAATTATTTTCTGTTTTATATTTTTTTATCAATTTTTTTCCCTGATTGAACTATATTCCAGTGTTTGTCCATAATTAAATATAGAGATATAGCAGATTAATTGAGATTTGCTTTAAGTTGAAGCCGGATGCAGTCCCAACATATGCACATGGGCAGTCTCTTTAGTTTTGCATCCTTAATTTTTTGTGTGTAAAAATATACTTTTTTTTTTGTTTAGGGGTTGTGTGCATAATTATTTTTTTGCATAGCTGGTTGATTTATAGAAGAAGGTGACTCTAAATATTTAGCGCTAAAAACTAATACATAATTTAAATTTGTCCTAGGTAAGGTGGTCACGCCTCCTAACCCCATTATGAATTTTTATATATATATACACTTATAATTAAGCATTCATGTGATATAATGCCTGTAGTAAATGCCAAGATAAATTGTGTATTAACGTTTCTAATATTTTGAAGGATGAAATATTATTTGTGTTATAGATTATACCATAATCATATAAAACCATCTCATTTTTTTTTAAACAAAAAGTATTATGTGCATCATGTTCAATGTACACCACTATTATTAATCAGAAAAATCAACACTCTATAAATAAAATGTTGATTTTGGGTGAGAAATAGGTAACAAAATAGATAAAAGAATATGTATAATTCACATTTTTAATATATATATAAATCTATTCGAGTTAATATAAAAATGTTTAGTCCAAATAATTTTTAAAAAATATAAAAATTTAAAAAAAGATTTTTAATTACTGTTTACGTTATAATCGGCCCCTCGATAAAATTGGTCGGTCCACATTCCCAAGTCCCGAAAAATTATCTACCAGTAAAGCAGATCTACCAGTACCAGTGTACCACAACTTTTACAAATGCTTTACTATTTTTATTTTTATAAGTAAACAATTATTTTACATGTGCAATTATTAAATTTAAGTTACGGTCGAGGTTTTTTTTTTCTTTTTCCAAACATGCACACTCTATAAGTTTGACCATGTATTGTCATATCTCAGTTTGATAGTTGAAAACTATAATTATTTTTCTTGGGATGTTTTCCACTACTTCGTTTTACTTGTCAAAGATGTGCATGAAACGACTGATCATGATTTGTCATCCACTGCTTTAATTAATGCCCAAATTAGTTATTAATTTATTATTATTATTACTATTACTATTATTGAGGGTACGTATAATTATTGGAAGACAAACAGATCATACACCTTAAAATCAATAATACGGGTTCTTATAATATTAAGTAATTAGCTGGTTATATTAATGAGTAAACAAGCACACGTTAACTAATTAGTATTATGTTTTTTTAAAAGCAATTAGTATTATGTTCGCAATCGTAATCAATTGAAATGTATATTAACTCAAATGCATTTTCAGGATTCAATTGCCGATTTTAAACTGAAATGTGCATGTTTTTTTTTAGAAAATTGAAATGAAAATTGATTCAAGTGCATTTTCAATGCTTCAAATCATATAAATGTAAATTGTATCAATCGATTAGAAGAAAAGAAAAAGGTTTAAATCAACAACTTATTCTTATAGCAAACTCACTTGCTCCATAGAGCAAGACAAATGGCATCTTACTTTAATTAATTTATTGTTATAAAAGTCATCTTATCTCTTAATTCTTAAAGAGGGTTTTTTAAAATTAAGTTCATAAGATGAACCCTGTTTAAATTATTTATAATTAAGTTCATAGACTGAAATATGCAAAACCGTCTCATTTTGAGTTCTTACTTTCACGGTCAACGTTCAAATACATGTCTGAAAAGTATGTGGTCCTAATAAGTCCTAACATTAAAAATATTAACTCCTTTACCTAATTATTCATTCTGTGTTGCATTTATTTAAGAAATTTTCTTACTTATGTACGGTTTTTCTATAATTATGTTGGAGTACAATTACATGAAATTAATAGAAATTGTTTAATAAGTCTGGAGTGTGGTGCAGGCAGCTGGAATAATTGCTTTCCCCATGCATCATCTTTAAACACTATTCTTTTGGGAAAAGCAGCCTCGCTTTTTACCCCAGTGAGTAGTAATTAATTAGTTAAACTGATCAATTTTTAATTAATCGTAATATATAATAAGCAGAGCATTTTCATATAGAAAAACTCTGTTCTGATTATACTTCGTAGGCTCAGCTTTAGTAGCAGCAAAGCTATTTTGTGTTTTATTACACTCCAATTCCAATTCCAATTCCAATTCCAATTCCAATTCCAATTCCAAATCATCAGAAGATCTTACTTTTCTGTGTTTTTGACAGGAGTATGGGGTCCTGTTCAACGTGCTGTGCACAGATTATTAGGCTAACCTAAAATTAAACTCTATTCAAAATAAAATGAGAATACAATTTTACTAAAATAGCTAATTTTTCAAAATGATTAAAAGAAAAAACATACTCCAAAATTAAGCCAGGGGTCAACTGATCAAGGATGCACCTGCAACAAATTTAACTTTAGATGGTTGATTGTCATAATTACTTATAAGAATTAAATAGTAAAAAATAATTACATTGCAACTCCAGAGTCCAGACTTGTTAAATACACTCATCATTTTGGTTAAACTTGATCAAAATTCCTAAAAAGATATTTAGCTGGTTTTTGTTCTAAAATTTTATTCTGAAATGGAATAAATAAGTCTACGCTCTTATACCATTTAAAAAAAAACTAAACTTAGAAGAAGATTTTGTTTGAAATGAATGATATAACTTTTAAAAAATATATATATAAGGGCATTTTTCAAATATAAAGGACATTTGACTAAACGAATGGTACTTCTGATTTTTGAGTTGGTCTATCATGAATCAGATTTATGCTATGAATTTGAATTATTTAATTATTTCACTAATTTTCAACACATTTTTCTAATCACTAAACTTGACCAGTATTATATTTGGATATGGTCAAATGTCATGAATTAAAAATAACGTTCATAGCATGAACCAGATATATACAATTTTTTGTATTTATTGTTTAAGTAAATTGCCCAAGTGATGGTAGGGGGTGCAAATTAATTGTGATATATACCAACTTAAGGAATAAGTTAATCTAATTTCTATTTATTCTTCTACTAATAAAACTTTGGGATGCCCGGGTGCAATTTAATAGCAGCATTTCCCTTTTTTTTGGGTTTAATCTAAAAAAATTCTCCCTATTTTGTAAATTATGGAGACAAAATTAACAGGAAAATAAAATGTAGTAGTCAAAAAAAAAAAACTTTACATCAAAATATGCAAAAATACATAACAAACATGTTTCAAGTATCATTTTAGACCAGACTAGAGATTTATATGTGTGTGCAAAATGATGATTGAGGGCAATAAACCGATGGAAGTAGTACAAAATAAAACTTTAATGCAATATTTGTGGAGGTTGAAATTGTGCAGTGGGTAATGATCACACGCGACGCATTGTCACTGTTACCATTTATTAGTATTGAATAAGGTTGCAGTTGTAGCAAGAAAGAAGCCACCAATCCTGAGAAATATGACTCTATTCATTCTTATTTTTTTACCCACAAAATATAAACAAAAACAGGCCATCATGACTTTCTAGTATCAGCTCTTCATTTCGACTAATTTTTATGTCAGATTGTAGCTCTTTTCGGCACCACTAGACCAGAGGTAAAATGCAGAGAGAATTATGGCAATGTATTTGGTCAATTCAACCATTTGCTGAATTATATATTGATATCTGTATTTTTTTTTTTTAATTATAAATCTGTATTTTGCTGAAAATATTTAATTTTTTTAAGAGACACTCTCCTATGCACCAATCCAAATTAATGCAATTTAATTCAATTTTAATTTGGATGAACTATGCACTCTAAATCCTAACCCCTAAACAATAAACTCTAAATCATATATGAATCATTCGAGCCGAGTGAACAATAAACCACTTGGACCGAGTGAACCATGAACCACTCGGGCCGGGTTTGGGTCCGGGTCAGAAAAAAAAAAACCTAATACTGAAATTAAAAAAAAAAATTGAAATTGAAAAAAAAAAAAAAAAAAAACCGAATAAAATAAGAAAAAAAACTCATAAAATTAAATTGCAACAAATGGTGCACAGGAGAATTTTTTTTTTTTTTTAATTATTTTATAATGAACCCTAGCTCCTGACCATATTTAGATTGATGGATTCGATATAGTGAACTTCTTTCAAACTTTTAACTTATACCTTATGAAAGCTTATTTAATCTAATAAAAAAAATACTTAAAATTGTTTATGCATATAATTTTAGGTGACTACAATCACTAATAATTTCTTACAAGCACCCTCACATATCATTACATTTATAAATTGATATTACTACTCTTATAATTTCTTGCAAGCACCCTAATAGGGAGCCACTAAACATACCACATAATCCTCCATTCACACTCCATCTACTAAATCTACCCCATTAAAAAATTAAAATTAATTTATATTACTAAACCCACCCCAAATCATTACTATTATACCCTTATTTCCAAAAAAATAAAATCACACTTATCTTCTTCCTCTTTCAAAACAAAGTATCGAGCAACTACCGTCAATTAAAAAATCTTCCACTTTGAGCTTTCCTTTCCAAAACAAAGCAGCGTGCGCAAATTCAAGTATGTTCATGTACAAATTCATATATGTTCAGCCAGAGAGTCATGCACAAATTCATATATGTTCTGCTGGAGAATTATGTACAGCCTCATTGATGTTCGGTCAGATAGTCATACATAGATTCGTTACCGTTCGGCCACTAGAATCGAACACTACTCGTTCGATTTTTTTTTTTTGCATAGCAGTTTACGCTGAAATTACTTGCCTACGTTCTGCGATTTTGGCCGAACAATGGCGCGATTATGCCCTAAATATACCAAAGTTTTCTACCTAAAAATCGATTAAAAAGTCGAAAAAAATATAAAAACACTTATATTGATGTTCTCCTTTGAACTTTCATGTTCCATGACAATGATGATTGAAATAAAATATTGGGTCAAAAAGATGAAAATGTTTATAGGCGTGAATTCCAAGAAATAAATGTTTTAGGGTTTATGAATGGATTATTGATTTAATTAAAATCTAATTTGATATCTATTTATATGTTGGCATTGTAGTCATTTTGTGTATGTCTATTCTAGTCTTAAAAAATATGGGGTGTGAATGAAGGATTATGGGATGTGTTTAGTGGCTCCCAAACTACAGTCAGGATCTCCTTTTACACAATGATATTATATCTCATGTTACATTCTTTAGATTTGCGTCATGTGTTAATTTCATAATATCTACAAATATAAGAATAACATCCTAACATAATCTTTTTTTCTATTTAGGAAATTATAATTATTTTTAGCAAAGAATTAATTCCTCCAAATCTCATTCCAAAAATTCTCATAAACATATTAGTAATTAATTAATTTAAGCTATATATATATATTAACTAATAATTAAATTTGTTAATTATTTATTGGAGTACGTATATTATAATCTTAATTTATTATATAAATCTAAAATTTATTTAAAAAATAAAAACTTATTAGAGAAAAAACTGACAATAATTAAATTTAATATTTCATTTTTTATCACTATGAGTAACAAAATATTTCATTTTTAAAAAATGTACAAAATAATTATGTTTAATAATTATTTAATTGGAATACATATATTATTATCTTAAATAATCATATAAATCTATAAGGTTTTGCACATAACACTGATAGAGTTTATGTAGACCTAGTTTACTCAAAAAAAATTACATTATAAAGCAGAATAATAAATTAAACTTACATTATAATAATAAAATTTATAAAGTTTATAGTTTTATATCATATTATAAATTTAAAATTAACTTATAATATTTTTTAAGTAATTTGATATTATAATTTAATTATAAAGTTTATATCATTACCATTATCATACCACAATTGTATTGGCGTAATATTTATAAAATTATAATATTATAATTTAAACTTAAGTTATAATATTATAAATGTAAAAATTTATATTTTTTCTTACGAATTTATTACTCTCATTACGTAAAATATTTAAATTTTTACAAATTTTATAAAGTTTTATAGTTATTAATTACATAGAATTTAAATTATAAGTATATAAAAATTTATATTAATACGTAAAAAAATTATATGTATTAATTATCGAGTGCTTGAAATATTTTATAATGTTTTTAAATATTGATTTTTTAATAACATATGTTGTAAAATTTTTTCTTCTAATAAATTTTCATTTTTTTAATTAAATTTTAAATTTATATGATAGATTAAAATTAATATAATATACGTACCCTAGTTAAATAATTAATAAACTTGATTATTGATTAATTTATATATATGTAGATTAAATTAATTAATTACTAATATAATGAGATTTGGAAGAATTAATTATTTGCTAAAAATAATTATAATTTTTTAAATAGAAAAAAAGGTTATGCTAAGATGTTATTTTTATATTTGTAGATAATTTAAAATTAACACATGGCATAAATTTAAAATATGTTACAAGAGATGTAACACCGTTGTATAACAGGGGATCATAACCGCCCAAACCAATATCTGTAGCGTTTAATACTAATTTATATGGTATTGAAATGATTTTAAAATACTGAAAATTTCGGTAGATATATGATTTAGATGGATATTTTTGACATATGATACCAAACCATCCACATTCTCTTTAAAATGCATTACCATTATGGAGTATCTTTTACCCCATCAGTTATTGCCGACAATTTGACTTGTGCTACTCAATATGAATGAAACCCATTTCTTATCAAAGTCAAGAATCAAGATATGGTTTCATCATGTTATGCAAGTTCTAAAATTATTATATTCTTGTTGATAGATGAATGACGTTCGTACCATACATGTTAAGAGTGAAGACATGATCCCACACCCGATGATAGTATATTCTATATGGTATATTAATATTCTCTCCTTTCAAAATATAAATATTTTAATTTACTGCGTTATTTACTTTTTATTTGATATTCAAACTTTTATTTTTCTATACGATCCTTATTTAATATTTTTTTTTATTTTCTTGTTTTACTCTCTTATTATATCATTAAAGATAATTTATTATTAAATAAGATTAATTTTGGTATAATTTATCTTTATTAATAAACGTGCAAATAGGCAAAACCACTTATATTTTGAATAGGAGGGTGTATATGACAAAAAATCATAGGAATCTCATGCATGAGACCGGGATACAACCTATCATAAATCAACACCCATCCTTACAAAATATTAAAATGTCAATGTCCAAATTATGTCCCATCTCATCGTGAGTCTGTCTCATTAAAGTGTGTTTCTTAATATATTAGTCATCACTAATACACATTTGGGCTTGGACAGCTGTTAAAATAGCCCTTAGAGAGCGGTTATAACAGTTGTCCTAGTAACAGTTGTCCAAGCTTGGACATCTATTAAAAAACAGTTGTCCAAAAGATTGGGCTTGGACAGCGGTTTTCAACCGCATTGCAAGAGGGGGGCTTGGATAGCGGTTATTAACCGCTGTCCAAGCAAAAACCAATAACCGTTGTCTAACTTATTTTTTTTAATAATTTCTTTTATTATGTTAGATAGACAATGATTTATAAACCATTCATTCAACAACATCTTTTTTTTTAAAATTATTAATTTATATTTTAATAATCTTATAATAAAACCATAAACCAAAACTTATATATACGTCTAATACCATAAACCATAAACCATAAATCATGAACCATAAACCAAAATCCTTATAATAAAACCATAAACCAAAACTTTTACCACATATACGTCCAATACCAAAACATCAAATAAATAAACATACACATCATGAAATAAATAAACATACACATCATAAACATACGTCCAATTAATACACCAAAAACATGAAATATATATCATCACAAATATATAATTTCATTACATGCTACCAAAATTTCAAACAACGATCACTCAATATCGTATGAATATAAGAATCGATTGTAAAGGTAGCTCGTCCAATCGTTTTTCCATTTCTCTAGTCTTTTCTTAGAGTAAGATTTGAGCTCACGTTCATAGACAAACTGCAAACAACGAATCAATCAATATAGTATGAATTTTTATTCAATCAATAATAATTTAAATAAATCGATAAATTGACTTATATTGAGAGGAATGTTCGTTAGAGAAGTGCGGATTATATCTTCAATAAAGCAACACACAAAATGTCCACAATGTTCATTATCTCGTTGCCTCGGAACTTGTTGATTAACAATTATAATCACGTATTACAATTATGATTTCTTTCTATTAATTTGATAATTTACTAAATTAAATTTACCTTAATGTTAATCAGTTCACTTTATTTAACTTTGATCTTGAACCTTGACTCTGAAGGCAACTCCGATACATCATCATCATCACACTATTATTATTATAATTAAAAAATAAAAATAGATTAAATACGATAATTTTAAAAAGTAAAACAAATCATTATATAGAATATTAAAAATGAACTTACGCCCATATATGAAACGAGATCGAGACGATTTGAATAAACTTTATCCCGAATTTGGGTCCATAAAATACACACTTAATGTATTCATGTGTATGGCGACCAAAGACCCAATGATTCCTATATTATATTGAGAATATTAAAATTAATTCGCAAATTTAGCATATATATGTGCAAATATTATAAACATGAATACAAATTTTAACGAGATGTTTATCACTCACCCCACATTTATTGGCCAAAAAATGAGATGTTCGCTCCAAGTTTGATTCAGCATATGATTAACTAACCCATCCATGGTCTCAGACTTTATCACCCAATATGCAAGACACTTGGGGGAGACGAAGGAATACATTCCACTTGCTCGGACATCTCTAGAGAGATATACCTCACCCAAATATCTTTAACCAACATATATACGCTAATTAATAATTAAAAAGAAAATTAAACTGTACAGAAAGTGAATATTGAGAATTAGTAAACACATACCTGAGGTAAAGGGCTATGGTGGTTGCACTCAACCACTCGTCATTCAAGACTTGGCGCAAGACATGTTCCTCATCGATTTAATTCTTGGAAAGTATTTTGATGAAAGTGAGCAAGCATGGGAACCGTGGACGATCTCGAAAAGCATTAGATGATACCATCCATTTTGCACCCCTAGATCGTACATAATCATCGCGGATCTAAGTCTCCAAATCATGGGATAACCAAGTCTCGAGCGCGATGGAGTCCTCGTTCTCCCCCTCCGATCGTCTCACGACACCCCTCGATTTCTCTTTAGCCTTTTTGTGGTGATTTCTTCCGAGGCATTTATGGTGTCGGCAGATTCTACAATTAATTTACAATATTATTTAGAACTACAAATAAGATAATGAACTTTAATAACATATATTTTACCCTCATGGTCTTTAGAGACCAAGTTGTTTCGCCATTCGTTTAAGTGCCCAAACCGCCGTTCGATCGTGTGACGGCTTCATCGATTGGTTTTGGCACCGCTGAATCCTCTTGTCCGACACGGGTACATCGAAAGTGTGACCCTCACAAAACCAGGAGTGATAGGATGACCATGAATCATTCCATGGAGAGGCAACGCGTTCTGTGGACACCAACCGACGGGATCCTCCAAATAAAAGGTAGCAAAAAAAGGTCGTTGGGTCGCATTCGAATAAGATATTTAGTTAGAAAATTTTAATACACTAGTCTTTAATTAAAACAAATGTGAGATATGCATATCGATACCGAGAGGCGTTTTTGAAGTGCCTCAATAAATTCGTCCCTAGGGTTAGGCTGAAAACATAGCATTAGCGACACTATGTTCACAACTTGCTCCACTCGGCGACATTCGCGGGCTCGTTCTTTCTCTCGGACCTCAAACGTTCCACATCTTTAGACAACTTGGCAACATGTTCCGTTAGTATACCCACCATATTCATGGCTTGAAGACCGTGTGTCATCGTTAACGATATCTTCGTCACGCCATATCCGACACTCAGAAATGGCGGGGGATGCTTCGATGACCTATAGCCCGTCCAAACAGATCATCGGGCCGATAACGCGGAAGTCGTCGGCGTCATGGTCTAAGATAGACGCCTCCCGAATCAAAAAACAAAAGATTATTATTTAATTATTTGTTTATAAATAATAGTTTGTAATTGAAAGATAAATTAATGGATAAATTACCACTTCGATGATGAAGCGGCGTACCTTTGGGATCGATGAATATCCCGCCTCGACCCTTTTTACGGTAGTCCGAAATAAGTCAAACGGTTAACAATAGGTTCACTCTCTTCAAATTTTTCTTCTTTCTTCTTTCTACGATAGTGATGAACGTGTCCCTTTTTATTAGATATATTAAAAGTGAATATATAAAAAAAAAAAAAAGTTAGGATTTTGATCTCACCATATTTTCTCTTATTCGTGCATAACTTTTTGTTCGATCCTCGATATCGCGCCTCCATCGACTTGGCTTGATCGCGATTTTTATTACTTCGATTCTACAAAGATAATAGAAATATGATAAACTTTGAAAAACTTAGGGCATTAGAAATCGAGGAAATGACATTGATCAATTTTACCCGAAATCATCCTTCATAGCTCCGCTTTCACAAACTCCTCCTAGTATGGAGCCACCATAGGGTTATTTCGATCACGGAGGCGGACTAGCCGAGTAAAGACCGGTTTTTGGATCTCGTTTTGTTACTTCTCAACCAAGTCCAAAAATTCTTGGCCATTACTCCAAACTTGCGACAATATTTGCTTTTTTTTTGTGTGGTCAAGACCTCTCAATGTAGTCTATCGCATATAACATAACAATTTAGTAAATTTAAGGGTCATACTACAACTTTCAATAAATATATAATTAACATACCGTAAGTTCGTCCCATAATCTTTCCTTCAAAGCGAGTCGGGTTTGGGGCTACGCGATCCTTGTCTAGAAGAAAGACGATAGGGATCACCCTCCCGACCGCAGACTCCAATGTAGAAGGACAACGACTCACTCTCTTTTCCTATTGTCTGTCCAAACTCATTGAACGATAATCGCAATAATATAGTATTTAATTAGGTTCAACGATCAATCAATATATTTATCGATTTCAAACCGTTCAATTATAATAAAATTACGAAGTGTTTTTCCCTTGCTACGAGCTCTCTTAATAGATGACATGGTGACTATACTCGAAAGTGCGCTTCTCCCGAGTCTGCTAGTGGTGGTGGGAGCATCGGTGTCACACTCTCTCAAGTCATCAGGATGTTGTCGATCATATGCATCATGATCATATGCGCCATGATCTCCATCAGAATATCCATCATCATCTCCATCATCTCCGGGATATGGCAAACGAGACATGATCCTGTAAAGCAGAAGAAACAACATTTAATAAATAAAAAATAAACAATATTCAATAAACCAGAAGAAACAACATTTAATAAAGCAGAAGAAACAACATTTAATAAAACAGAAGAAACAACATTCAATAAAGTCGTACATTTCTTTTTAGCACTTGTTTATCTTTTTCGTTTTTTACTCATTGCAATTTTTTGTTGCTTCTCAAGACAATATGTATCCTAATGTATCATCATTAATCATCAAATTAAAGAAACACACTATCCATTCATTAAATTAATAACCAAAATATATCCTAATGTATTAATCCTAATTTATGTTTAAATCCTCACACAAGCATATTATCAAACAACTTAAGTGCATTATTCATCTCTAACAAAATGTTCATTTCTAACACTAACAAAAATTAATTCAAGCCACTAACAACAATTAATCCAAGCTACTAACAAAAATATAATTAAACCAACATTAATCACACACTAACAATAATTAATCATAACAAATTAGCTATATATATACTAAACATATATACATATAAACACATTTATATATATATATATATATATATATCGTAGCTTATAACAATTAATCCATATATATCCTAACAATTAATCCCAAACATATATATATATATAAACACATTTATATATACATATATATATATATATCCTAACAATAATTAATCTCAAACATATATATAAACACAATATTTATATATATATCAAACAATTAATATACACATAAACACAATATTTATATATATATATATATATATATATAAACACACACAATATATATATATATATATATATAAAAGAAAAAAAATACCTATATATGGAGGAGGAAGGCGGCGATATATGGGGTCAGAGGGGAGGACGGCGATGGCGGGGGTAGGGGGGGGGCAATGGTGGCGGTAGGAGGGGGAGGAGGAGGGCGACGATTTATTTGAGGAGAGGGAGGAGTTGGGGACGGCGACGCATAAAGTGATTTGGACGATGTGGGTTGAAGGAGGAAACCGGACGGGTTTACAAGGCGTGAAGCGATTTGGGGAGAGGAGGCGAAGAGGGAATTTGGGGAGAAATAATGAAATGAAAAGGGTTTTCGGACGCCTCGCTCGATAATTAAAATTATATTCGATTTGGACACGGGGTTCAAATCATTTGCCCAAAAAGTTTATGAGACCGCGGTTAATCGCTATGCAAGTGATCTTGCAATGCGGTTTAAAACCGCTTTCCAAGTTTTATTCTTGGACAACGATTTTAAACCTTTTTTTTTTTTTTATAAAACCGCTCTCCAAGCTATAACTTGGAGAACTGTTTGAAAAAAGAGTTGTCCAAATGCAGCTATGCAAGCCTAAATGTGTAGTAGTGCATGTTTTAAATTTGAAGGTTATATGTATACAGATTGAAATAAGGTTGGCCTCTAATTTAGTCCTCTAACTAACCAACTACAAGATGATAGTACACAATTAATAATATAAAGACTTACTAATAAGTGCATTTCAGGATGACAATTTATTAATAAATTAATTTTTTAATTTTTTTTATTAATAGGTATAAAATAATTATACATATGCAGATATAATTGCACATTATGTGCAACTTTAATTACATATATACAATAATTTTATACATATTAGTAAATTCTTTTTAAAATGTGTATCTATTAGTAATTGACAAAAAATTATATTAGGCGATCTCATACATGAGATGAGGTACGATTTATCATAAATCAACACACACCTCTTTTAAAGTGTTAAAGCATCAATGCTCATTTTAAATTTTGTCTTACCGTGAGACCGTCTCATGTAAGTGTGTCTTAATAACTTGATTCAAGATTTTGTAATTTGGAATCATTTCCTTACAAATAAAGGTTTCAAAGATAATATTCTTCACAAGAAAATATAAATAAACAAAGAGCTCATTTAACATATTTTGATTATCCCTTTCAAAAAAACATATTTGATTATCCAATCAATAGTTATATCAGATGGTCAATATTCAATACTGGCAAAGAGGACGGTCTAGATTCTTTCTGGACCGATCTCTAGTACTTGATCATGTACGACTTTGAGAAGATAGTGGTCACTTATATTTTATATTTTGGCATTTTTAGTTGGAATATGATTTTACATTGAAAGAAGTGTAAAATGAAGAAAATGGTGAAAAAATGTTAAAAGTTAAAACATCAAATTATAATTTTAAATAATAATACTCTCAACATCCCGATATAAATTTCTCTTTTATTTTTTTAGATTATTTAATTAAGAAATTATAGTAAAATAATAAATTATGGATACCTTTGCTTAAAAATAAAGGATACTTTTGAAAATTAAGAGGGAGGCTAAAGACCAATGGCGGAGCCAAAAATTTCAATCAGGAGGCCCAATTTATAATACAATGTAATTAAATTTACTTTTGAATTTTTTATGTATATCTAAAAATTATTTAAACTAAATATATTTATATTAATTAGATCAAATACATTTATAAATATTTAAATTGTGAATACACATCTCTTTCTCTCTTTCGCTCCCTCTTCCTCACCTGAAGGATAATAATAAATTATATAGAAAAAAAGACAAACATTTAAATTAGTCAAAAACTCTAACATCCTCAAATTAACAATAAATAACTTCCTCTAGAAGATAAAAACTCGTATGAGACAAGTACAAATCTGCACAGCACAAATCAACACCCTTCCTTCCATAGTGTTCAAAGGGTCAATGTCCAAATTATATTCCGTCTCGCTGTGAGAGCGTCTCATATAAATGTGTCTCTAACTATAAAAATATGAGGCACGTATATTTGTATGAGATTATCTCACGATGAGACGCGTCATAAGTTGGACATTGACGTTTTAACACTTTGGGAGGAGTGAGTGTGATTTTAACTAAGTTGTACTGTCTCATGCATTAAACTATCACATGAGTTTTTGTCTTAAAAAATATATATATATAAAAATTCAAGTGGGGGTGAACCCCTTGGCCCCCATGTAGTTCTGCCATTACCGAAGATGTGTGGAGTAATTATTGTGTACTAAAATATCGGGTTAAGAGATTTAGACGTGGTTAATGATTCTAGTAACACAAACAAGTAATTATGAGATGTGATTTACATTCATTGCATTCGATTGAGAGTTAGAGTATTTGTTCATCATAAGTGCAAAAAAATGAATTTGCAAGAGGTTTGGTAGGGTATGAATGCTCTTGGTATTTGGGGTCATAAATGTCATCTATCTATAGTGTGGGGAGAGTGGAGTTCACTCTCCTGGTTTACAAGTACAATGAGCCGAAAGTTTGGCCTGCAAAACATTAAATGCAAAATGATTGATTTGATCGGTCCTTGGAGGTGATTTGACGACCTCGCAGACCTCCCTTACACGTTGACCAAGGTAATTCCTGAATTTGCAGGGAATTAGTCGTTTAAGTACACGGAAAGGTCATTCGGCGTCGTCCTTTGCCGATTTATTTCTAACTCAAACATGGTTTAGGAAATATCTTCTGCACTAACTCTTTGATGCACGTCTTGTCCTAGTTAATGCTCCGTACTTGACAACTTCCAAGGTCATCGAGTTCGTTACCAACTAGGTCGCCCCAGAAGAACCTCGTCATGCGAGATGCGAGGTATCAGACTTGAAGAAACTTATATGTTACCTCAAATCTTATGGTTTATTGACACATGAGCTTGGACCCAATGATATTTTTATTATATTGTGTGAAAGTTGAAAAGTGAGGATAAAAATTATGAATAGTGGAGTTATTTTAACCAATTATATATGGAAAAATAAATTTATTATGAAACGAATAAAAATAAAAAAATTTGTAATGGGACCATGTACTGTTAAAACATCAAATAGTTTTAAATGGAGCGGTTACACATCTGCCAAAAAAAATTAAAATTGAGTAATAAAAATGGGCACAAAGAATTGAGAAGTTTGGAAAAAAAAAAAACAAATTGAATGCGCTGACTTGTTTAGTCTTACATCAAGCTTAAAAAAGAAGTAATGATGTGAGTAGACAAAATAGGAAGGAAGGGTAAAAGAGGATGTTAATTAATTCCTGAGCACAACAAATTCTAGTCTCACAAAAAGTTGAATACCATTCTTCCTCCTATTATATGCATACAAACTCATTTATTGGTGCCCATAATCGACTGTTGAAACAGTGTGTTAGCATATATAACGTGAATCAGAAGGTAAAAGATATGTTGAGGTACAGATGCGCTTCTATACGTACGCTTCTTTCTTTGTTCAGTCACAATACTACGCAATCACATACACATAGGGCCTAGGGGGAATCAAAGTTTTCGATTTCAAGGCTCAAATTTGATAACTTCGTAAAACTTTATTTTCTAAATTTGAAGGTTCTTTTTATTTTAAAACATAAATAACAAAAAAAACAATTTTAACTTCCCAAACAAACCTCTTACAAACATATCTCTCATGACACTAATAATTACACATAAAAATATTTAATTTTTGTCTCTTTATTTAAAAAGACGAAAAAACCCCAATTAAAAAATAATTTTACTCCTCTTAATATATACTAATAAACAACTTTCTCACTAAAACTTGTGCCGTTTTGATTTGAGCAATAAAAAACAAGACGGAGGAAGTAATTTAAAAAAAAAATACAGTTGCACGATTCAGAATAAATAAATTATATAGTTCTAAAATGCACCATGAATGCACGGTATACCTTAAATGCACATGAGGCCAACTAATTTCTAAAACGTTAGCGGCTTGAGATAAATTTAGTACCTTTTCACCCATACTGTTGCCCCCTTGTCCCAAAACAAACCTCCACAATAATTAAGTGAAAATTTGTTCCACACGGGATCGAGCCCACGTTATCCGAGAGATTACCCTCAAAATCACCACACGTCTTATCATTCAAGTGTGCTCGGAGCCAAATTTATTTTGAGTATATTTATAAAGAAGAATTAATTGTTTAAAAAAAAAGTATCAATTTATTAGCATTAATTGTCCATTAAAAAGATTATTCTAATTAAAAAAATAGTCATGCACCTCTAAACAGGAGCATAGATGTGTTACTATTTTTTAACACCTAATATGTATTTATTGGGGCTTTTAAAACAAAAATTGACAGTTTTTGCATTTACTATCTTTTTTATGTTTTGTCTTACCAAAAAAAAATATATCTTTTATGTATTTTGTAAGTAGAGTGGTATAATAATCTCTAGGGTTTCTTTCTTTTCTTGTCTATATAAACCTACTACATCCATCAACACATTCCAAATTCTTCTATCATTTCACGGTGGTATATCCCCATTGCTATCAGTCTATTCTATCACTCTTATTTCTCTCTTCATCATTTTCTCTCTCCTTCATTAAAAACTCCATGGAACCATTTTGCAAGGATCCATGTTTTCTGGGGAAAAATCTGCTCATAGGGTTTGTTAAGTTGTCCAAAATGGATTTAACAACAAAATTCAGTTAAATGGTACAGACGCTATCCTCATTGAGCTTTTTTAGTTTAATTTTTATTTATTTTATTTTTAATTTTTTTTCTTGACCTTGCAAGACTTTTATTTTATTTATGTTTTATTTATCTCGTTCAAACCCCCATCTTTTTCATTTTTGTCTATTCCTTCTGAGCTTGGGAATGTAATGTTTATATTGAGCAATGTATCTGTATTTTGACAAGTAATGAATTGCTCTCTTTTTTTTCAGCTAGTGTTCTTTGTTCCCTGTAATTAATATGATCGTTTATTTTGAGAGAGCCTATTCGTATATTGTTGGATTAATTAAATGCTTAATTGAAATTTTTTAAATTTGACAATAACATTTCACTAGAAAATATAAAAATTTATATATATATATATTAATAGGAAGGTAAATTGGTATATTTATTGTTAGTCTTTGGATTTTCAGAAGGAAAAATAAAATTAAGAAAATATAAATTAAAATTAAACTGCGTTCAACGATACATGTAATTATGTCTCCCTCCGTCCCAATTTTAATTATATTATTTTCATTTAATACGTCTCAATCTTAACTGCATATTTTCTTAAATTAAAATATTTACTTTATCATTTTATCATATAAAATATTAATAAATAGTTTTATTTACTCTCGACTACTCATCACTTTATCACATAAAATACTAGTAATAAACAACTATTTTTACTCCAATATTTTATCACTTTTTCTTAAACTCCGATTTCATTTAAGGCGTCTCAATTTTAATTGCATATTTCTTTAAATGTAAAAAATACTTATTTTATAACTTTATCACATAAAATATTACTAAACATCTCTATCTATCCCCTAGCTATCCACCACTTTATTCATAAAATACTAATAAATATATCTTTCTATCCAATATTTTATCAGTTTTTTCTTAAATTTCGAGCACACAATAAACAATTGGTTAAGATTGGGAAAGAGGGAGTATCATTAGGAGATTAATAGTGAATCACATCAGTATTCAGTACAATAAATAATCATTAATGACAAAATTCAAAATCGATCAACAAATCTGATAAGATTCTTGTGCGACTGTATATATATGCATTCTAGTACTCCATTGATAAATTTTTCTTATAGTAGTCCATATCAATTTCCACAATATATAGAACAAATAGCAAAAGTAAAAAAGGAAAACGAAAAAAAAAGCACATACAAAATGTTCGAGCCAAAAGAAAGGAAAAAAAAAGGGAAAATAATGGGCAGCTAGTTAGTAAAAATAAAAGTTTTGGTCGAAAATTTGAAGAAAGAGAAGAAGAATAACTTATGAGACAATAGTCCTATTGGCTATTTCAATCAAATCAAGAATATTTATTAGAAAAACTTGATTTTCCCTATATTTACAAATATACAAAAAAATTGCGAATAAACCCAATTCTTGTATTTATTCCTTTTAATTGTTTTATGTCACTTATATCTTTTAATTTCTTTTTCTTTCTGAAAGCCAACATAATTCATGCAAATCAAATTTTGACACATTAACTATTTACCCAAAACAAAATTTAAGACAATAATACATTGCAAACTGTTAATTTTCAAGCATATCCTCCTTCGGAGAAATATATATATGTTCAATTTCCAAATAATAAATGGATAAAAATCGTAGAAAAAATTCAACCTTTTTTTTTGACAGTGAAAAAATTCAACCATTAATAGTGAATAGCTAGCTACTTTGATCTCCCATAGATTGACTGAAAGAACACAACCATCTCCTACCCTCATTCTGCGAAGCTGATCCCCTAAAACTCGACGATCTTGACCATCTAACCAAACACGGACTAGTCTCCGAACCTCCCATGCACAAGCTTTGTCATAGTTTTACCGAAGGAAACTTTTTGCAGCTCAGGGAACGGAAAGACGAACCTATAGGGGTCGAAAAACGGGTGCAATGAAAACCCAGTTTGCAAAATGGCGTATCCATTGAGGTGTTCGATTCGGTTGAACACGTGCAAAGGGCAACGATAAACTCGTTCTTGCTATCTCTTTGACTAATGGTTTTGTGCCTGCACGCTTTATGAAAGATATTATGCCATGCCGACATATGGGACACACGATTGAACCGGGTGGGCCGTGGGTCACCGTTGATGTGGTGTTTGTCGAACATAGGTATAGTGCGCATTGAGTGCAGAATTTGTGGAAACAGCCTGCATAATGCGAGCCCTTAATTCGTGGAAGATAAAAAAAGAAACTGAAGTTTATACTGAGAAGTATTAGTTTATATGAGAAAAGTATTAGTTTGTAGTATCAATAGTATTAGTATTTCTTCAATGTACAACTAATACTTTTCACCAAATGAAATAATACTTTGACTGCTTTTTTCTATGAGTCGCTGGAAAAAAAAAAAATTGGTCGAAATTTTTTGGTCAAAATTGCACCAACTCACGGCGAAATGTTACTCTTCTTGGAAAATAGATTTCAATTACAAATGAATCAACAGGAATATTAGTAATAATTTCATGAATGCTCCTTTATCATTATGTATCCCCAAGTAGAAAATGCAATCTACAAGAATGGCAGATTAATGCATCCATTAAACTAACTTATTTTGTGTTTTAATCACGACTAATGCATCAAACAAATGGTCGGGAAGTTAGAGCGAGCTATGTATGTACGTACCTTGTGCAGCAACCGTGCACTTTCTCTCTAAGCAAACAACACATGGATCTAAACACGTAGAGGGAGAATTGTTGCTTCTCCATCCACATTCTCTGAAATGTCACACAGAACGATGACATTAAATAGCTTGACGATGTTGTAATTAAATCATTGACTGTAATGTCTGCTGACCTGGCAATTTCAACGATGCTCATGAGTGGAAGGCATAAATACTGCAAAGGACCAAGTCTTGGTCGGCCTGATCCTGGTCGTTGGATTAGAATCTCGTCGAGCCAGTCTCTATGCCACGACCGAGCAACCATCAAGGGTGTCCATCTTTAGCATTAATGAAGAGAGGAGTTATAATTAAGTTAAGAGGACGAAATGCTCAACCGATTCAAAAAAAGAAGATGAAATTAATTTCAATTAAATTACCCGTTCGCGTTCTCTGTGGTAAGACTGGCACCTTTGGCAATCAAAAGCTGAATAATTGCCATATCGAATTAATCATATTAAGAAAATATCTGCAGACGGTAACATTATTTTAGTCGTGACCAAATAAACTAACCTGACAGCACTGTGCATTACCACCACATGCAGCATAATGGAGTGGTGCGCTTCCACCACCTATACACAAATTTTAACATGACATCATATTCACTTTCAAGATTTTCTAGTGCAGCAATTTGCAGTGACGATCATGCTCCAACTGGACTTGGATTTGATCGAATTAAGGTTTTGGTCCAACAGGGCTTTTGATTGAATCAAACTACAGTTTTTAGCTTAATCGTTTGATAAATTACAATGAAGATTATCAACGTGAAAACTTTGTTAGAACAATAGCTTACACTGTATTTAGGATCTAGTAACTGAAGCCAGAGTCGGAATCATCATTCTAGTTCTATAGATTCAACACCATTTTAGAACTTCAACATGTGTAATTATTGTAAGAACTTAAAGCTCAAGAAGATGACTAATTTAAATCATCTTATTTATATAAGCTAAGTTTGAAGAATAACATCATGATTAAGACAACGATAATGCTGAACTCAAAAGAGGCACAATTTCAATGGCACGTGACAGTTTCTGTGGAATATAAACCAACAAATCTCTTAATGTGGTGCAATTTATAGTCTATCAAAAGTCCATTAATTTGAAGATTAAACAAAAATGAATAGATGATCTCAACAAGATGAATAATAATATCTTGGAAACAGGTTATTAAATGTAGTACAATTTAAGACACCATTATACCTATCAAATCAATTGTAGTTCCATCCTCCACAGTTATGTAAGATACTGATGCTCCTAAATCGAGAAGGAGATGAACCGTTTCAGTATGCCCGTTCAGTGCAGCCATATGAAGTGCAGTGACGCCTCCATCAGCTGCTCGACTTATTACTTCACCGAGTGCACTATCACAGACAAGAGCGAATCAGAACTAATCTCTAACTGCATACAATACACATAAATCAGAACAAAAAACCACGTAAAGTACCCTTCGTCGAACTCTGAAACAGGTCCATCATGTTTTGTCTTTTTTCTTAAAATACTGCAAAAATTAGGAATGCTGGGAATATAATCAGCAAGAAGAAGACGAATGCATCGGGAATGGCCATTTAGTGCAGCTAAGTGGAGTGCAGTTCCTCCATTGAGATAATCTGCTCTGTTAATCTAAATAACAGCATAATTAAAAATAATAATGTCCTATTTGATCTAAACATATATTTACGAGACGTGAATTGAAACCAATAACAACAAATCGTACTCTGTCATACATTGGCTTTAAACAATACTAGTGTCTGGACAACCTCCCAATGACCGTATTGACAAGCTTGCATCAAGGCCGTCTGTCACCATATTCAACAATCATCATTAGGGCCGTGTTAATTCAACTTTAACTCACTACCGTGCAACTGATTCACAATTATGACTTTACAGCAAAACAATTGTTAAGTTACAACGAAACAACTAAGACTATCAAACTAATACCTTTTAATGAAATAACTAATACTGTTGAAAAATAACACACAAAATGCAAATCGATTGCAAATTCAAACGCAAAATCTAACCTGTCCACGATAGTTCCTGAGATTGATATCAACACCAGACTCAAGCAAGAGTGACACAATCTAAAGACAGAAAAATCTCAAGTCACATGATCAAAGTTCAATTACATATAATGCAGTAAATTGTGTCATATCATATATACCTCGTGATGGCCCTGAGCAGCAGAGTAGTGCAACGGGGAATTACGAACGCCAAAAGTCAAATAACGAGCAAGACGAGGGTTATACTCCAATAAAGCCTTGGCTTCTTGAAGATCACCATCTCTTGCTGCAGAAACCAAACGCTCCCCAGATGCAGAGCATCCAAATGAATTGCCCACAAGACTTAAAAACCTCATTGTCATCAAACATGAACCAAGAAAGAGAATGACCACAATGCCCCCCAAAATCAAGATTCTGAGAATTGAGATGACTTCCCTCTCCTTCAATTCAAGACTTACTGGTTCTTGTGAGGAATGAATCTCACCAATTTACCAACTCTTCACACGCATTTCCCATGTGTTGTACCTAAATGTCAGAATCTCAACTGGGGTTTGACCAGTACTACTACCATGGTTATAATTTTGGAGAAAGAAAAACCCCACCATCATAGAGGTATTTGGAATTTACCACTTGATCATTAATATAAATATGTTGAAAAGAATACAACTCAAGTTTGATAGAGACAGATATCTGTATCAGCTAAAAAGACTTTGTCAAGTCTCTAAGGGTGAGAAAGATTGAATTATTGTTCGATCTTTACAAAGACAGAAAATTTATAGAGAGATGGAAATTTCAATCAAACCCCACCTCCTAAAAATCAAGATTCTACAATGCCCTTCACAGATAGGGAAAATCAAGAAAGGCTTCAAATTCGATCATCAATAAAGTTTGCCGTAAAATCAAGAAAATCAGCGCCCAGATTCCATTTTTTCTTGGAGATCCCAAAACGACAATCAAATTATCAATCACGCGAACCCTTTTTATATATATATATAACGAGAGACAATTATTCCTCAAAAAAACTCTAACAGATATGATTTGGGAATTAGGTGTAATGCTGAATATCCGGCTAAATTAAACACGAAACAGTGCAGTTAATTATGGTGGGATTTGTTAATGACAAAAAAGGGATGGCGAGTTTAGCGGCAACCCCTGAATAACAGGACTGCAATGGAAATGGAAATGGAAGTGTGCGCTTCATGATTGGCATTTGTTATCATTCCTAATATCCTATTATTAATTATTATTATTATTGTTGCCAGTCAAATTTGGTAGTTGGGTTGTTATTATTCTCCTTGTCAATTCTTTGGTGCTAATTTCCGACATCATTTTATTGTGTCATTTTGTCCTCAATTTAAATAATTAAATTCAGCAGTTTAAATACATTCAATATATTCACTAATTAAAATACAAAAGATGTCTCTCAAGAAAATAAAAATAACACAAAGATGTATATGTTCAGTATTATTGTCCACATATATGAATTAGTCAGTGCACTTAAATAATGTGCATAGAATTGATTGCTAAAAGTTAAAATTTATTGTAATTAGTAATTGGTCTTACTTAAAGAATTATGCTAAAATATCTTGAATATCCCTAAATGGGGAAAGGGTTAAAGTGCTGCAACTTTAAAAAGAAAAATAAAGTAATTGTTATTGGAATTTAAAATATTTATTGGCATTTAATTGTGTTTTTTTCGGTTGTTCCATTTACGAACCGTCGAAAATATACTTTTTATCTTGGGTTAATTCAATTTTATTATTTTTATTATTTATTAAATCACTTTTTTATTTTTTTTTATTATTTTTTCTAAACCTCTCTATATAATGTTATTGTTTTTATCTCAAAATTTTTCTCAAATAAATTCATTCACAAGTCATTAATTTATTTAATCTCTTTAACATATTGTGTGGAATTAATCCACAACGTCATCATCTCATCTACAAACTTTATTGTATTTATTTTAATATAAGATTTATAAGTTATAAATTAGTATAATTTTAATATTTTATAAATAAATATTTATTTTTTAATGTAATATACAAAAAATATAAAATAAATATGCATAAATCATTTTTTCTTTGAATATTTGAAAAATTCAATAAAACATTCAATATGGACCCCAAGAATCGATGCCAGACGGGTTTGATCACCTGGATTTCTAATTATGAAAACATTTGATCTAAAGTTCCATTTACAAAATATACTTTTATCTGGGTGGAGGCCCTTGTGTACGGAAAACCACATGCTAAGATTAATTAAACTTAACAAGCCACTACACATTGATTCATGAGTTGGGTGAATAAAGAGCTCTAATGATTTTATTCTTGGAATATTTGAAAAATACATAAAACATTCAATATTTATGTGGTATGCGGCCCGACACGAAATAACTTATGTCACTTTGAATAATTCTACCCATGGACATAAGTAGCATAGTAAGATATCATCAATGATCAAATATTTGTGAATATTGTAGTCAATGAGACACCAAAATCCTAACCGAGATATAAATAGCTAATCATGTTATAAATTCAGAGCTGATTCATGATCAATTATCTCTTAATTTGTAGGATTATGTTATTCTAGGAAGAGAAAGCAACGAGTGCAAGAAATTAAGTTTGAAGCGGGTAATTGTTAAGTTAAATTTTAAGGTTAAGTCTTGTGTGTATCCGATTGTTGCACATTTAAGTGTAAATAAGTTGCATTTTTCAATATAACGAGTTGCATTGTTTTAAAATGCACTATAAGTACATGATGCATCTGAATGTAAATGAAACTCACTCAAATTTTAAAATAGTTAGCTATTCGAAATATTATTTGAAGGATGAACTTTTGCAGTTTAGTAATATAATTATTTTTTAGAACTATCATAAGAGAGAATTCTTCTTTTTGATCGGGCTTTCCTATTGAACAATGATATTAGTTCTTAAATTAATCGATTTTTGAAGTGAATATCGAGTCATTAAAAAATTACTGAAATTTTTATTTTAGTCATTAATTTTTACTAGTGTTTTTTCTTCATAGATTAGAGATCCGTCGATATGATTATCACTTAATCCATACTAACTACAAAAGTTAATGTAGTTTGTCTAATGAAATTATTATAATCCTGATCTTACAACGATAAACTTAAATGTGATTGGAAAAATTACATTAGTAATTTAGCTTGTCGAAATATTTATTGCTCCTTTTTCTTTAGGGATGAAATATTATAAAAATAGAGAGAGAGATAAATAATATCAACATGTCCAACAAATCTTTCTTGGCAAGGTCAACTAGATAGATCAGTTCTGCCTTGTAATGATGAGGAAACTTTTGGTGGTTGACTTAAGTTTCCAAACCTCTTGGAATTTTTATTTTTGTATTTTTATCTCGCTGACAATGACATTGCATTGGTGGTATGAGTCCTACGCGTGTACTGTACCGCGAACCGAAAATTTTATCGTCATACCGTTATCGTATCGAAATTTTCGATACCGAAAAATGTTATACTGTTGTCGTACCAAAAATTCGGTATACCGAAATTTTTGGTATATCAATATTACATACATACCGAAATACGTATCGATATTCAAAAGATATATCTAAGATATCAAAAATTTTTAGATCGAAATTTTTTCGTATACGGTATATTTTTCCGGCATACCGGAAATTTTTTCAGTATACCGAAATTTTCTATATTTTCTATATTTAAATGCCAAAAATTTTAAAATCGATATTTTTTAAGATGCAGTAAGTCAAAGATACCAAAATATTTCGGTATTTGCTCAACCCCTCGGTATGACACAAAATTTGTGTTTTTCCTCAACGACCATTTATTGTTATTTATTTTTAATAATATAATAGTAAAACTAGACTAGTATATTCCGTTGGATAAAAACTCATATAAGACAGTCTCATGCATGATATATGGTACAATTTAGTACAAATTAATACTCATCTCTCTCAAAGCGTTAAAACGTCAATTTTCAAATTATGCTCAATCTCTCCGTCTCACTCAAGTGTTTCTCATTCCGTTAAACTTATAAGGACATGTTTGACTAAAGTTATTATAAGCATTTTATAAGTTATTTTAGAGATTTACAAAATTTAGTTTTTAAGAAACTTATAAGTTATTAAAGTATAACTAATTAAATTTATAAACACTTTGATATTTTTTTTTAAATTTTAATTTGACAAAAATTTGTGTGAACCCGAGTTCACCGTGAACTCGATTTTTAAAGTATCATTGTTATATATAAGAATTATCAGTGTTATACATAAAAATTATCACATATTAAAAACTGTTATATTTTTAAACAGTGAAAATTTTTTGTGCATAACAATGATAATTTTTTCACATAACAGTAATAAAATTCATGTATAGACCTAGTTAATATGAGTGTTACTCTTTTAATATTAATATAAAATAATAATTTTTTAATTTTTTATGTTGAGATGGGACGGGTAACAACTAAATCGGCGGTTATAAACGGAACCGAATCGGATAAATCGAACCAAAATCGCGGAATCGAACAAGTGACGAACCGGAGGGCAAAATTGCATTACACGGTTCGGTTTGTTTCATCGCTTCCAAATCAGAATCACTTAAGGTTACAGTTCGAATCAATTCGTTGTTCTCAATATTTATGACCTCATTTCGAACCGTGAACCGCGTTTTCATTTATTTTTTTTTTTATTTAATGGTTGAGATTGAGTCAAATGTTACCGTTTTTTTTATCCAATGGTTTAGATTCAATATGAAATGTTATTCTTTTTTTTTTTTGTTTTTTATTTATTTTCCCAAACTCTATAAATACCCCTCATTTGTATTCATTTTTTTGCACCAACTTGATCCAAATTGATCAATTCTTCTTTCTCTTTCTCTTGTTCTAAGTTCTAACTTTATAAGCTTCATTATAGTTCATAGTTCATACTTCATATATTATCTATATTGATATATTTTATACATTATAGTATATAGTTTATATTATATACACTTTACTTTATATTTTATATTACAAAAAAAATGTCAAAAAGAGGAGGATCATCTCGACCATCATCTTCTAGAGGAGGAAAAGAAAAGAGTCCGATGACTTCCGATTTTCCTCCACCTCCTCCTCCTTTCTTGCACAATTCAATATTCCATGGAGTGTGGAGGAAATAAGCGAGTCTTGGTCCCGGTTATCACGGATGCCACTTTTTTCAAATGAAGAATTTCAACAACCTCGTGGTGGTACTCAACAAAGTACTCATGGTTATGGACATGGTCCTCATGAAAACGAAAAAATGTGGAGGAGGCCATTCCACCTCAAAGCGGAGAAAGAAGATGTAGAGTTTTTTGCATCCGAAATATTCACCATTCACTTCAAAAAGTTGGCAACCGATGAGATAAATATATTTAAAGTTTATTTAACTATTGCACTAATGTTTATCATTTTGAGAAAGGTGGTGGATATGGAACATTTAAAAAACACTTGTTGGCAAAACATAAAGAAGTCTTGGGAATGACTACATCTCAATTTAACTACGGATTCACGGCGTCTTCAAGGTGGTGAAGTAAGTAATCCTACTAGTTTATTTAGATATAATGTTAAGGTTTTAGAAGAGAATTAGCTAAACTTATTTGTTCTAAACATCTTCCTTTTTGTTTTGCAAATGATCTTCTTTTTGAAAAAATGGGTTACTAAACTTATAATCCTTGACAAAAAAAAATTTCACGGTCTTCTATTACCGTGAAATTGATAAAATGGCTAAAGAAATAAGAGATGAAATACTAACATGTTTTTAGATTAACTCAAAAAGTTTCTATATGTTCGGATATTTGGAGTGATCATTTTCAAGAGCATAATTATATGGGCATTACTTGTCATTGGATTGATGATCGTGGACAATTCAAAAACGTTTAATTGCATATATAGAGTTTGATATCGAGCATAAATTAATATTTCTAAAAATTAAATGCGATTTTGCAAGAGTCAAAGATTCTTACAAAAATATTTTCAATTTCATTTGATAATGCAAGTGCTAATACGGCTAGTTTAGATGAACTTATTGCAATTTGTCAACCATCAATTGGTGGTAAATTTTTTCATGTAAGATGTTTTTTTGTCATATTTAAATTTTGTGTGTTCAAGATGGTTTATCTTCTTTAAAAATGCATGTTGCTCCTATTAAACATGCACTTGGTTATTTGGTTAGACATCAAAAAGTTTTAAAATGATGGAAAAGTTTTTGTGTAGTTAATAAACTTACTCCTAAAAAGTTTTCACTTGATGTTGCTACTAGATGGAACTCAACTTATAAAATGTTAAGTGCATCTTATGAGTATAGAAATGCATTATGTAATTTTTTTTGCACAAGAACAATGTGGTATTACTTTTATTTCCTAGTCAATGGGATTCATGTGCTACTTTATGTGAGATGTTGCAAGTTTTTAATGAAGTTACTACATAATTATCCCAAGACGATTATCCTACTTCTATTCTTGCTTTAGATCAATGTGTTAGAGTTGCAATTACTCTAGATTGTAGTGATCCAAATGAAATATTATATAATTCTATTAGTTCAATGAAAGTCAAATGGATGAAATATTTTTTATGTATTCCCGATGTGTTTATAATTGCTAAAATACTTGATCCTAGAGTAAGAATAGATGGAGTGCAAGAATTAATTTCTATATATTATGATGCTTTATTTCTTGAGATGATAACATCCCTTCTCCTATTGTGGTTGTCCAAAAATCTAAACAAGTTCTTATGGATGTTTTTAGAGAATATAAAATTTAATTTGGTCCTACTAGTGGTGGTGGTGCTACTAGTACTACTAGTGGGACGTGGTGGTACTCAATTCCTTGGTCGTGGTCTTTATGGTAAATTTTTCCCGTTTAGATAATTTTTCTAAAGAACGATATCAACAAAGTACAATCAAATGTTTTCTTAGAAATTGAAAATTTTCTAAATACACCTTCTTTTGAGTATCAACCAAGGGATAATTAGAAAATTTTGATATTTTAAAGTGGTGGTCGAGGAGATTAGATGCTTATCCGGTGTTGAGTATGATTGCAAAAGAGGTATATGCATGTCCGGAGTCTCAATCGTGAAGATTTAACGAAAGCATTTAGCTTGGGTGGACATATCTTGAATGAAAGGCGTTCAAGATTCGGTTGAGCACTTGGAAAATCAATGTTTACTTGATGATTGAGTGAAAGCGAAGATCGTTAAGATGAAGCTCTTAAGCGGATTCTAGCGAAGATAGTGTGATCGGCGACACAACCTAAAACCGAAAGTGAAGCTTAAATCTTCTTAAGATTTAAGTCTTGAGGTAAGAAACAAGGTAAGAGAACTACGTGGGCTTTGATTCTGATACGTAGGCAACATAATTTTAAGTTTCTAACTTAGAATTTTCTAAGTTTAAAATTTAAAATTATGTCCAAGCCCTTTTTTTTTTATCCTCTTTTCATTATTTATAATTTTTTTAATTGTAATTATAAGTTGTACACTTGTATTTGTAGCATTAGCAATTTAGCATGTTACTTGTAAGTTGTAAATTGTAAATTGTAATTTTTGTAATGTATTAAATTATTGTTTCATGTAAATTTTTTGAGTTGTTGTTATTTGTAATTTTGTATGTTTAATAACATAAGATTTTGCTTCATCTTCTTTAAATTTACTTCAATTTATTTTTTTTATTTGTATTTTGATAAAGATTAAAAAAAATAAAAATATGGTTCCAGAACCGTGAACCGCCGGAACCGTTGGAACCGAAACCGCCGGAACTGAAACCGTTAAAGTATTTTACACGGTTCGGTTCCGATTTCAATTTTTTAAAATCGGCGGTTCGAACCGTTTGGGCAACTCTAGTAACAACTAACAAATAGAGTGTGGGGGCGGAAGGATGGTGGGTTGGGTTAGGTACGAATATGTGTAAAAATAAATTGTAAACAATTTTAAAATTTTATAAATTATTGAACATCTTTTTTTTGTCAAATAAATTCACGGAGGTTATGAAAGAGGTTGAGCCAAATAGGCTCTAAGTTATTCAAAATATACAGTATATTATAAGATGTTTATGAATTTATTAAATCTAAGAGTAGATCTTTTGTGCACCAGGTTCACCATGCAATTCAAATGTATTTTTAAAGTATGTAACTTTTTTATAATAAATGCAATTATTAGTAAAAATAATTATATATTATTTATTATTTGAAAGTATAAGTCAAACATTTACCCTTTAACATTTTGAGAGAGTTGGGTGTGATTTGAGCTAAGTTTCATCTCGTCTCATGCATGAGACCGTCTCATATAAACTTTTATTTATATTTAAAGATATACTAAAATTACACGGTACACTTAATGACATACAAGGTTTAGTCTAAAGATTAATAGAGTATTTAAATGAACATTGTTACTTGAATAGTTGAATTTTGAGGTGACGGTTCAAATCGCCCGATCTAATACGACTCAACAGGCCAAGCAATGTGATTGGACCTCAATAGACCAGTAAAAATAAGGATTAACATAGGTTCACTCGAGCTTATAGGTCAAATTAAGATAATCTAGTAATTATCCTTGTGCGATACACTGATTGATTATTATTGATTTTAAAGGACAAATTGTAAAAAATGACTTAACTTTATCATATATTGCACTTAAAGTATTGAACTTTCATCTTCACTAAGACATGTATTAAACTATTAAATTATTGTAAATAAATGACTTTAGACAATTTTAAGGACAATATAGAAGGTATTTATGTCATTTTATCGAGCGATAAGTACCGAACTTTTAAATTACTATAAAAAAATAATTTATTGCATAATAATATCATTATGAAGCGAGATTTTTTATTATTTTTTATCGAGCGATTCCCATCTTAATTCGACAAATAATACATTTTCATCATATACATGAGGTGTTGTAATTATAATGTAAACGTAATACAAAAGCCAAATTTCTAATAGCAATAGAGCATATCGCTTCTGTTTCATAACCACCAAATATAATAATTTCTCAAATCCTTCAAGAAATACAATCCTTCTCCCACCCACGTAAATCACAGAAATGGACAATTTTCTCATAGTAAATGGGAATGTTCTGAAGTCGCAAAACAGGAAACAAAAGAAACTAACTGTAATCTCAACGTTCTCTCTCGATTGAGCCCATATTTCCAAAATCTAGGTAGAAAGTTAGACATGATAACGTACTTAGGAATTTAGGGTCTCCGATCGTATGTGAAGTGGATTGTTAGGGATTGAATTTTTTTTTAGTGTGAGCAGGTTTAAATGGGTCTGAGTTGGGTTTAATATGGGGTGGGGTTGGTGATGTGGATCTAATTTTTTTCACGTGGTCAGTCCACTTGTGTAGGTCGTCGATTTTTTTTTTTTAACCAATTTTGAAGTGTCATATAAAGTACACATGCTTATTTCGACGAGATTTTAAAATTTTCGAGCAAAAAGAATTAACACATCCATGACTAAAATTGAAAAGGTAAAAAATTATATGACTAAAAATGAAACCGTCCAAAATTACATGACTACAAATGATATTTTGGTCAAATTAATCCAATCTCTACTTAAAAAAGTAAATACTAATTAATTCAATTGAAGGATGAAATTATAAAAAAGAAAAAAATATTAAATATATGTATAAAATTATAGAAATGTAAAAAAAAATTATTTGATCGATTATTAATATTTAATTTATTTTCAAATATATCATGTATTTACTCCCCGGATTATCATGTATCATTTTTAAAATCGACGCTTGCGTTATTTACTAATAATAACATATGATGCACGGATTCTTAAAAAAATATCACAATGCAGTATTGAATTCGCATCCGCCTTTTAAAAGAGGTGAGGTTCTCGAATCCACGTATCAGGATGTCACTTAGCGAATGGGTAAATGATAAAATAAAATAAATTAACGGACTCACGACTTCGATACACGAATCCAACTAGATGATTAAATATGATCATTTTATTAAGCATTAAATGTGTTATTAATTGAATTTTATTATGTAATGCAATTTAATTTGACAACATCACATTCATTTTAGATTGAATTCACCAATACAACTTATTGAAATGATGGTATTTTTTTTTTTTTAAATCAAGAAAATTAGTTTTCATTATTGCAAACACAAGGAAGATCTGATAGCCCATCCACAAGGGTTGGAGGGTCTAACCAACAATACGTGTCTCCATAATCACGAGAGACCCGCGCAAATTTGTGTGTCATTAAATTGACATATCTTCTTACGAAATGAATAATAAAATGAGGATTATGATTTAGAATCATCCTACAAGCGTTCACATAATCTCCAAACACTGATCTATACGTGGAACTCGAAGTAATGGCATCCACTATCACCTTTGCATCTCCCTCTATCATTACCCGCTCAAAACCCTAATCCTTAACCCACAACAAAGCTTCGAGAAAACCCATGGCCTCTCCCACATCCACCTCCATCCTACCTGGTACGGTTTTCGTCCTTGCCAACACGAAGATACCCAGTTCATCCTGAATTACCATACCCAAACCCCTGGTTCTAATCCTCGAAAAATGTGGCATCTACATTAATTTTAAAAAAACTCATTGTTGGTTTATGCCATGGTTCTAATCCTCGAAAAATGTGGCATCTACATTAATTTTAAAAAAACTCATTGTTGGTTTATGCCATGCTCTACACTTTCGTATATCAATAGTAGTCCCCAGTTTCCCTCCCGAAACCACTTCCTCACCCTCCGCCACGAACGACACTGCCACTGATTCACTCTTTGCAAAGACTGATTGTTTAACTAAAATGATGGTATTTGAATTGTTGTTTTGTTACTTAATTAGATTAAATTATTGAATATTATTTAAATTTGAGTGAGATAAAATGTGAATTATATATATTTTAATTTACGAATTTTTAAATTTATACTAATATATATTTTTAAACGTTATATCCCCCTTATATCTAATTCACGATCTTTTCAATCCTATGTGGCACTTCTAAATATTTGTTATTTCAAATCCTATGGGGGACCAGAACCCACCGTCCACTAGCGGGGGCCCCACTTCAAGTCAGAGCTAAGCTCTGTATGGACTGACCCATCTCAAGAGTTGATCGCACTTGAAAGGGTTCGAACCTGAAACCTAAAGAGGAGCACACTCCTAAATCTCAAGTCTACAACCACTAGGCCAACCCTTGGGGGTTTATATGGAGTATATCTTAACCACTTCCATCTTTATCTTAACTTCCCTACATTCTTATTTCTATTCATTTTTTATTTTTTATTTATATTTTAAATGTTCATATTTTATCACTATTTTAACCGCTTTTTCTCACTCTTCGCTTTTCTCATTTTTTTTTTCTCTTAGAAACCAAAGTTTTTTCACAGAAATTAACGTGTCCCCAACTTTTATCTCCACCATAAATTTTTTTCCACTCATGCTGGTCCGCGGGATTGGATCTAAACATATTTTTTTGGTAATTAATTTATATAATTATATTAGGATAATATTGATTTATATTATTTTGATTTGCAATTTATTTTTATTTTCTTCGATTATTGATTCGTTAATATGCAATAATATTAATATTTGCAGTTTCTTTTGTTATTTGATTGTGCTCCATGGTAATCAGTCTTTATTTTTAATTATTATTCACGTTTATAAATTGTTAAAAAAAAGTATTTGCTTTTGAAGTTTACTAAACAAATTTCTAGAGAATGATTTTATATAATTTCAAAAAAGAATTTGTTTTTTTATTTAATATTTTCTAAATTGTATTATTAAATATGGAACTTTCAAGAAATCTAAGTAAATGAATTTACATCCATTTGGTCCAATGTTCTTTACATTCTAATTTAAGAAGATAGTTTTATGTTTATATCAGAAGAAAGAACAATGAAGGCTGCAACAAATAAAACAGAAGAAGAGCTGAAAGAAAACAAAATTAAAGAGTGTGGATTCAGTTATGGGGTGAGTTTACAATGGGATAAATTTCGATTGACACTCAATATTAATATTATGTACTTAAAGTTCAAAATTTCGGTGAATGATCAGAGGCAACAATATAATAATCAATTAAAATCTAGAATTGTTGTTTCAATTTCTTAAATTTACACCTGAATTTGCTCTTAATTTATTGTATTTTATTTTTACAGGAGTTAGCTGTTAATAACAATATAGTGTTAGTTTGATTTTATTTTTCAATGACAATGACTATGTTTGAACTATATTACCCACGACCAACTTAATGGATGAGAATTGCCCGTCCTCTGAAATTAACTCATATAATGTTTGCAATTTTCTATATATATATTTGCAAAATATAAATAATAATTTTATCTAAGAAAATGATAAATTAATTTCCCTATTTTATTAAAAATATTTAATATAGAATAATATATTAGAAATTATTTTTAACCTCACGTATTACTCGGGTTTTACACTAGTTATATATATATATAGATGTTACTAGTGTAAATTTAATTTAATTTTGTTAAGAACACTCTTGACTATTTTTATTTTCTCAACTTTTTGCAATTTGCAACCCAATGTTGTTTCACAGTTTTTTTCTTAATTATTTATCTTCGGCCGAACAAAAGAAATGATGAAAGTTTCATTTTAATATATGGAGAAATTGTGGAGTAATGGGATTTGAGGAAATTGCGATTGAGGGAATTTTGTTGAGCCACGTGAGATCAAAAGATTAAGAATTAGTAGTAAGGGTGATTTGAGGAAATTGTGATTGAGGGAATTTTGTTGAGCCACGTAAGATCAAAAGATTGAGAATAAGTAGTAAGGGTGATTCGAATTACATCCTATATTTTTTGAAAATACGTATTCTCGTATCCGCATCGCACCTGCACTCGCGTCTGAGCAACATAAGACTAATAACCAAAAAATCAAATCGAACCACACGGAAATATAACATGAGTTGGGTCGATTATAAGAAGGGTGTATTAGTTGTGAAGTCTATAGGATTTTTTAGACTTTCAAAGTCTGAGGGTATTCAATCCGAATTTTCAAAAGTCTTTAAAAATCCTGAGGTATTCAATACGGATTTTAAAAAGTCTTAAAAAATCTTTAGGTATTCAACAGTTTATGAATTTTCTTTGATTCTCTTCTAAAAATATAAATAGATTTCACTCTCCAAAATATCTTCTAACAACCATGTTGGGAGATGAATTTAATAAAAGATTATATGATTTTGATTAGATCCCAAAACCCCTGAGTATGACATGTTCGGGATAATCTTGATAGATGGGTCGATTCAGTTTTTTAAATGTTCGGGGATATTAACGTTTCGGCAGATATAGAACAAAAGTTAGTTTTTCAAGAAGAAATCGAGACATCAAGACTTTATCGAAAAAAGCGAAGGCTCGAGAGAAAAATCAAGGCTCAGAGAACCCAAGACTCAGAGAAATCAAGACTCAGAGAACTCAAGACTCAGAGAAATCAAGACTCGAGAATTATAAGATTTTTTTTACTGTCTTCAAGAATGTATCGAATGCTCAAAGATATCCCGAATTTCCGAGGCAATCAAGCCGAGGAATATAATTGGAATCCAAAATGGACGTGGACCAACAAAGAGGAAGACAACCAAACTGAAAAAAATTTCGCAGAACTTACAAAGAATAGTATGGATTTGAATGTGATTTCCAACGGTAACATTTTATAAATACAAGTTCTTCCTTCATTTTTTACAAAGCCAAAGAGCGTTATAGTCAAAGCATTCCCACCCTAGAACACAAGTCGTAGATATACATATATATTCAAAAGAGTGTTCTAGAACCCAACCTAAGCAACCCACGATGTATCATAAGCTTAGAGAGATTTTTCCAACCCTAAAGATTGAGGCTAAACCTTTGTAAGGGTAAATCTCACCATAGTTGGAGACAACACCAAACCCAAAAACCAGTGGTGAAGTGAGGTAGTTTTTAGGCAATCCCGAGTGAGGGTGATAAGTCCCGTTTGAGTGTGAACTCGTTAAACATCTGTAGGGCAATCCCGTGGAGGGTGATAAGTCCCGAGGCGAACCCGAGAGAGGTTATAAGTCGATTCGAGTGTGAGCTCGGAAAATATCTATAAGCAATCCCGTGGAGGGTGATAAGTCCGATTGAAGGAATTTCCTAGAGGGAGAGTGGATGTTGGTTGTCCGAACCACTATATATTTTTGTGTTGTTTCTTGCTTTATGTTTATACTTGTCATATGCATCTAGTTATAAGCAAAACACAACACATGAGCCAAAAAAAACAAATTGGTATCATTATTTTTTATATGCACCAAATAAAGCGTTTTTTTCCTGACGCAAGAAAAATAGGTTTTCCACCGGGACCAACAAGTGGTATCAGAAAGGTGCTCAAAAGATTACTTCTTCAATGTAATCGCCGAAAGCGAGATCTATTTTTTTTAAACTGTCTCGATCCGATACCAACAAGTGGTATCGAAAAGCGAAAAGTTTTACACAACAATGGAATAATAGAACTTTTCATTGATAAAGACCGAAGGTCGGGGTTACATTAAGTTACAAAATGCAAAGAGAACACGGAGGTCAATACATAACTTAAACCCTAAACCTTTAAGCCATAACCCTAAACCTTCATCCAAACCCAAACCCGATCTCTGGGGTAGTGATTAAGAGGAGGAGAGAGAGAGATTTTAAGATCTCATGTTTCTCATTTTCCCCACTTAACAGGGTGAGGAGGCTTGAAAATGCCAATTTTGATGGACTCTCCAATGGAGAGTGAGAGCGGCCTTGATAGGATTTTTTTTTGAGCCCTAAGAAAAGTCGATTGGGCTCTCCATTGTTAAATGGTGAGTTGATATAGGAAGATCGGTATTTGTTGTCCGATCAAGATCGTATATCAAACTTTCATTTTCAGATCGAGTTCTTGATCGATTGGTTACGTCATCGAGAAAAGACACACAAGGTGCATACGATTAGAGAAGTGTCTTCTCGGTTTGAAAGCAGATCCGCCATCGATGGTAGAAGGTTTAGCAACGATTGTATGAGAAATCTTTGATGACGACGAGAACCGCAAAAAAGGACACAGAGGTTGATTTGAGAAGATGAAATCATGGAAAATGGGGTAAAGATGGAAGTCTCACCGAAACAAGGGTTCACCGGGATACATGATTCTACAAAAGAAGATAAGTATGGTGAATGAGTTTATGTCGTGTAAAATATTGGTCCAATTTATTTTCAGATGCAAATTTGAGTTCTCAAAGCCTTTTAGAAAAAAAAATTGCATTAGAAATCACAACCGATAATTGGATAAATTTACGGCGGATTGACATATCGAGAGTGTCGGGCGATATCTAATGTCAAATCGCACCAATAGGGAATAGAGGCTACTACTCTAGACTAAGTTTTTATTACCTTTCAAATTGGCTTAATCGAGGAGAATCAGATTAGGTCAACAAAAATCGATTAATTTACCATCGGATGAAGAAAATCGGTGAACTTGAAAACTTCACCAAATCGGATATATCGGTCTATATCGGTTGAAAGGGAACTTCAACGAGGGGGAACTCACAGAATCAAAAGTAGATGATCAAGATCAAGACATTCTCTTTATAGATCGATCGAGATCAAATAAGTTAGATGAGTTCAAATGATTGCAAAAACCAAAAGTGAAGAAAAGCTAAAAGCTGAAAGAATCGAAGAAGGTTGCAAATCGGAAGATGAGAAAAAAGATCGATCAAGATCGGGCGTGATCGAGATGAGACGTGATAAAACCCGATATGCTAACTTCGATATAATGACGATGCTTTTTCGATATATTGATCTAAAGATGTGTTGATCGATGAGAATTTAATCGGATCGTGCAAAGAAGAAATCGGATAGCTTGGGTAAAAGTGATCGATTCGATTATAGGTCAAAAAGACACGAGGATCAAGATGAAGACGGTAAGATCAAGACCAAGACTCGAGAAGATTTTGTAATTCTTTAAATTTTTGTCTTTTTGATTTTATGTTGATAAATTCATTATAATCTGTAATGGTACACTTATCATCAATGAAGATTTATCATTATGCTCAAAAGATAATATCTCATTATCTTATTTTACATGTCTTTATATTTGATATGCCTCGATTCTTGTTGTTTGGTGATGAAATTATTGGGTGATTCATTTAAGTAATTGTTGAGAGACATAACCAATCTTGTAATAGGATTGAAACAGAGTATAGGTTATATGTTTTAACAAGATATGTTTTGGCATCATCAAAAAGGGGGAAATTGTTGGGAGATGAATTTAATAAAAGATTATATGATTTTGATTAGATCCCAAAAACCCCAGAAGTATGACATATTTAGGATAATCTTGATAGATGGGTCAGATTAGGTTTAAAAAATGTTCAGGATATTATATATATTAGATATAGAACATTTAGTTTTGAACACTCAAGAAGAAATCGAGACAATGAAGACTTTACTCATTAGGATAATGAAAATCAAGGCTTCAAGGCTCAGAGAAAATCAAGGCTCAGAGAACTCAAGACTCAGAGAAATCAAGACTCGAGAGAACTCAAGACTCAGAGAAATCAAGACTCAGAGAACTCGTGAGAAATCTTCAAGGCACATTAATTTTCGGTAAAAATTGAATAATGCTCATTATATCTGAATGATCCGAGGCATCAAAGGTGAGGAATATAGCCGTTGGAATTGGCGTGGACCAACAAAGAGGAAGACAAATTTCGGAACTTACAAAGAATAGTATGGATTTGAATGTGATTCTCCAACGGTAACATTCAAATTATAAATACAAGTTCTTCCTTCATTATATGGATCGTGGAGATTATGCAAAAATGCTACAAAATAATAAAAGCATTCCACCCCTAGAACACAAGAAAGATATACATATATATTCAAAGAGTGTTCTAGAACCCAACCTAAGCAACCCACGATGTTATATAAGCTTAGAGATTTTCCCAACCTTAGCATTGAGGCTAAACCTTTGTAAGGGTAAATCTCACCATAGTTGGAACAACACCAAACCCAAAACCAGTGGTGAAGTGAGGTAGTTTTTAGGCAATAGTGAGGGTGATAAGTTGGAGTGTGAACTCGTTAAACCTGTAGGCAATCCCGTGGAGGTGATAAGTCGAGGTGAACGAGAGAGGGTTATAAGTCGATTCGAGTGTGAGCTCGGAAAATATCTATAATAATCCCGTGGAGGTGATAAGTCCCGATTATAGATTGTGGATGTAGGGGATCGGTTGTCCGAACCACTATATATTCTCGTGTTGTTCTCGCTTTATGTTTATACTTGTCATATGATCTAGTTATAAGCAAATTGAAAAAAAAAAAAAACAAATTGGTATCACTCTGTCCTCTCGCTTTTTATATGCACCGAAATAAAAACGTTTTGTGACGCAAGAAAAATAGGTTTTTCCACCGGGACCAACAAGTGGTATCAGAGCGGTGCTCAAAAGATTACTTCTTCAATGTAATCGCTCCGAAATCTATTTTTTTTTAAACTGTCTCGATCCGATACCAACAAGTGGTATCGAGGAAACATAAAGTTTTACACAACAATGGAATAATAGAACTTTTCATTGATAAAGACCCAAAGGTCGGGGTTACATTACAAGTTACAAATGCAAGAGAACACGGAGGTCAATACATAACTCTAAACCCTAAACCTTTAAGCCATAACCCTAAACCTTCATCCAAACCCAAAGTGATTAAGAGGAGGAGGAGAGAGAGATTTTAAGATCTCATGCTCTCATTTTCCCCACTTAACGGGGTGAGGAGACTTGAAAATAATCCTACGCCATGTTGATGGACTCTCCAATGGGTGAGAGCGGCCTTGATAGGATTTTTAAGCCGGGAGCCCTAAGAAAGAGTCGAAACATTAAATGGTGAGTTGATATAGGAAGATCATTTGTTGTCCGATCAAGATCGTATATCAAACTCACGTTCAAGTCCGATCTTTGGTTACGTCATCCGAAAAGACACCTGAGGTGCATACGATTAGGAGAAGTGTCTTCTCGGTTTGCGACAGCAGATCCGCCCCCGATGGTAGAAGTTTAGCAACGATTGTATGAGAAATCTTTGATTGACGAAGCCAAAAAGGACACTGGGGTTGATTTGAGAAGATGAAATCATGGAAAATGGGGTAAAGATCGGAAGTCTCACCGAAACAAGGGTTCACCGGGATACATGATTCTACAAAGAAGATAAGTATGGTGAATGAGTTATGTCGTGTAAAATATTGGTCCAATTTATAGAGGCTAAGCAAGGTGCGCAGATGCAAATTTGAGTTCTCAAAGCCTTTTTAGAAAAAATTGCATCACAAGGACAACGTGTAGAAATCACGCGACCGATAATTGGATAAAAGTTACGGCGGATTGACATATCGAGAGTGTCGGGACGATATTCACGCATGTCAAATCGCACCAAAGGGGAATAGAGGCTCTTTACTCTAGACTAAGTTTTGGCAAATATCACTTTCAAGATTCGCTTAATCCGAGGAGAAAGTTAGGTCAACAAAAATCGATTACATACCGGTGATCGGATGAAGAAAATCAAATTTGAACTTGAAAACTTCACCAAATCGGATATATCGGTCTATATCGGTTGAAAGGGAACTTCAACGAGGGGAACTCACGAATCAAAAGTAGATGATCAAGATTTCGAGATCAAATAAGTTAGATGAGTTCAAATGATGAACTGTGCAAAAACCAGAAGTGAAGAAAAGCTAAAGCCAGCAAATCAGAAGAGAAGGTTGCAAATCAGAAGATGAGAAAAAGAGACTGATCTAGATCAGACGTGATCGAGATCAGACGTGATAAAACCTGATATGCTAACCTGATATAATGACCTGGTGCTATTCTGATATATTGATCTAAAGATGTGTTGATCTGATGAGTCGAGCTAATCAGATCAGACAAAGAAGAAATCAGATAGCTTGGGTAAAGTGATCTGAGGCTCAGTATAGGTCAAAAAGACCTGAGGATCAAGATGTCTGAAGACAGAAGACTGAAGACCAAGACTCAGAAGATTTTGTAATTCTTTAAATTTTTTGTCTTTTTGATTTTATGTTGATAAATTCATTGTAATCTGTAATGGTACACTTATCATCAATGAAGATTTATCATTATGCTCAAAAGATAATATCTCATTATCTTATTTTACATGTCTTTATATTTGATATGCCTGATTACTGTTGTTTGGTGATGAAATTATTGGGTGATTCATTGCTGAAGTAATTGTTGAGAGACATAACCAATCTTGTAATAGGATAAACTGAAACCTGAGTATAGGTTATATGTTTGTAACAAGATATGTTTTGGCATCATCAAAAAGGGGGAAATTGTTGGGAGATGAATTTAATAAAAGATTATATGATTTTGATTAGATCCCAAAACCCCTGAGTATGACATGTTCAGGATAATCTTGATAGATGGGTCAGGATTCAGTTTTAAAATGTTCAGGATATTATCTGCACCGTGTATAGTCGGCAGATATAGAACAGGTTAGTTTCAAGACTCGAGAGATATCAAAACTGAATCAGAGAAACCGAAGGCTCAGAGAAAAAGGCTGATTCAAAATCAAGATCGAGAACTCGAAAAAGAGAAATCAAGACTCAGAGAACTCAAGACAGAGAAGAAATCAAGGCACATTAATTACTAAAGTCTCAAAATCAAGATATCCCTGAATGTTCCGAGGCAATCGAAGCCGAGAATATAGCCGATTGGAATCCGCGTGGACCAACAAAAGAGGAAGACAACCGACTGAAAAATCAAAAGAACTTTACAAAGAATAGAATGGATTTGAATGTGATTCTCTCCAACGGTAACATTCAAATCCACACTATAAATACAAGTTCTTCCTTCATTATTTGGATGCGTGGAGATTATGCACAAAATGCTACAAAGCCAAAGAGCGTTATAGTAAAAATGTAGATATACATATATATTCAAAAGAGTGTTTAGAACCCAACCTAAGCAACCCACGATGTATCATATAAGCAGAGATTTTCCCAACCTCCAAAGATTGAATTTAAACCTTTGTTTAAATCTCACCATAGTTGAGAACAACACCAAACCCAAAACCTGGTGGTGAAGTGAGGTAGTTGTTAAGCAATCCCGAGTGAGGGTGATAAGTCCTGGGTTGGATGTGAACTCGTTAAACATCGTAAGCAATCCCGTGGAGGTGATAAAAAAAGAGGGTTATAAGTCGATTCGAGTGTGAGCTCGGGAAAATATCTATAAAGTAATCCGTGGAGGGTGATAAGTCGATTGAAGGAATTTCCCTAGAGAGGGAGAGTGGATGTAGGGTGGTTGTCAGAACCACTATATATTCTTTGTGTTGTTCTTTCTTTATGATTTGTCATATCATTAGTTATAAGCAAAACACAACACATGAGCAAAAAAAAAAAAAACAAATTGGTATGTCCTCTCGCTTTTTTATATGAAATTTTTTTGCTTCAAGGCGCATAAAAATAGGTTTTCCAAGGGACCAACAAACCGAGATATTTCTATGTATTCTCTAAGAGAATTATGAAGACGAAAGCTTAGAAAAAAAAAACCGTTTTTTTCGCCGCCGTTTAAAAAAAGGTGCCTCATAAAAAATCATTAAATCCTCCCTTAATTTTTATGTATGCGATTTTATTTTTTTTTAATTCGGTTTTTGTTTCTTGAACCCTATGTTTCTTGGAGTTTTTAGTTTTACCAAATGAGATTCTTGATTCAGTTGCATGTCTATGTTGTAAATTGTAATTGAACATCATGAAGAAACATTCAAACTAAATTGTAATTGAGCATCATGAAGAAGACATTCAAAGTAGAACAGACTGTGTTGTGTCAAATTGATTATGCAAGACATTAGTGAAATGAATGAATAGTATATATGAAACTTATTTAGAATTTTAAGTTTGCTTTGAGATTTTTGTGTGTCACTAATAAAAATCGCAACAGAAAAGAGGATTTGTGCCAAGATTTGTGTGGTTATAGAATTGTTATAGATTTTTGGTATTTTTTTGGTATTTTTGATTTTCAAATTGTTTTGAAACTTGTTCATAAATATTAAATTGGATAACTTTTTTATATCTGAGCCGTTTCTATGGAAATTAAGTATAAATCAATAAAAAATCAGATTCCACAATCCCATGTTTCTATGAAAATTCACGAATCAATAAAAAAGTCATTTTTCATTTCTGCGTATATAGATTTTCTAAATCCACATACTTTTTAAAGTCTAAAAAAATTAAATAGAATCTCAATTGAATACAACTCTAAACTTTACAAATTTCCGTTTCATTAAAATAGAAATATCGAAATATCAAAGTCGAATCAAATTGCAAGTAATATTGTGTAATTTATTACCTAGCCCTAATTATTTGCCCCTTTCCAAAATCTGAATAACCCTAACATAGCTGCCTAAACCCGCTCCACCGTCGCCGCCGCCGCGAACTCGCAGTCGCAGGGCCACCATACGTTCACACTGCCGAGTGTCGAAGCGGTAAGAGGTCAGTTTGTATATTTATTTCATATGTATTATTTTTGAGCTTTTGAGAGTGTTGAACAAAAACTCAGACACTGAGGCTGAGAGGATAAGAAATTCAGGAGAACGAGATTCCTTGTTTCGATTTTTTCTTTGCGAAATCGAATAATCCCATATGTATTTATGTATATAACACAATCGCTTGAATTGTGGAAACATTTATGTTGGGTTTCATTTAATTCCAGAATTTCTGCACAGCTTGTTCTTAGGGTTTATATTTCGTCTTGCATTGGAAAAAGAGAATCAAGATGAGGCCGATTTTGATGAAAGGGCATGAAAGGCCGCTAACCTTTTTGAAGTACAATCGTGACGGCGATTTACTATTTTCATGCGCCAAAGATCATAATCCGACGGTTTGGTTCGCCGATAATGGCGAGCGCCTTGGTACTTACCGTGGCCACAACGGAGCTGTTTGGACCTGCGACATATCAAGTAATCCCACATCTTCCTTTTCTCCGTGTCTCTAGATTATTTGGATACAAATTTTCTCCCTTTTTTGGCCCGTATTTGGAAATAATTTGGATGTCTGATCGAATAAAATATGATCAACATTTTTTTTGGCATGTGTGTGTTGGGGTTGGAAGTCGAGTGGGATTTTTGTGTGTGGGGAATTTTATCCGAGTTTCAGTTTCCACAAACACACTTGCTTGATTTGATCAAGCTCATTAGTCGTTGCAATTTACATTCGTTTGTATTCATTGTTTGTTTGATTGTATTAGTAGCTTGAATCAGCAAAGACATCAATTATTTACCAGTTACTACCTTCTCCTCATACTTCCCGTTCCCAGATTAGTGGCTCATCTGATATTGATTGCCTATTGCATATTTCATACCAAATAATGGATTGTTTGTGTTGTTTATAGGGGATTCAACAAGGCTTATAACTGGAAGTGCAGACCAGTCTGCAAAAATATGGGATGTTAGAACTGGAGTTCCACTCTTCACATTTAACTTTGATTCACCAGCAAGGTCTGTTGATTTTTCTGTTGGTGATAAGCTTGCGGTTATGACAACCGATCCTTTCATGGGACTGCCCTCTGCTATTCACATCAAACACATTGCTAGAGACCCGGAGGACCGTGAGTGGTTCAACATTTCTCTGTATCTTAAAAGATTATGTAATTTAGGAAGAGTTGTTACTTTTTTTTTGGTTTAAGCTGTGTGCTTGTTTATACTATTTGATGAGTTATAGGCTGCCAATAAACTAACAATGGCAAGAAATACACTAGGACAAGTGTTTCCTATTTACTTTTGGATGCACGATCAGGGTATTAATAAGATGGATACTGAGAAGTTAAATTTGAAAAAAGAACTATATTTATGTTGTAACTAGAACAAATATTACATCAACATGATAATGTTGATGTTGATTGCCAGATAATTTAAATCTAATTTGCGTCTACAAATCACTTAACTGGCCAGCTGTCTAAAGTATTGGTTGATGCTGCAGAGGTTGGCGAATCAGCTCTTGTTATTAAGGGGCCACAGGGAAGAATTAACAGAGCAGTCTGGGGACCTCTGAACAGGACAATCATAAGTGCTGGTGAAGATTCAATAGTTCGCATCTGGGATTCTGAGGTTAGTATTTTCTTTGAATTTCATACTAATTTCATTTCTCATCTTTGTGATGATCGCTGAGATCCCTGCTTTTCATTACAGACTGGAAAATTACTGAAAGAGTCCGACAAGGAGGAGGGACATAAAAAAACTGTTACTTCACTTTCTAAGGCAACAGATGGTTCACATTTTCTCACCGGTTCCTTGGATAAGTCTGCCAAGGTAGTTCACTGTTTCATTATGCTTCCAAAATTTCTCCCTCGATTATATTACCATTTTGCATTGACTGATTGATCCTCACTTTACAGCTTTGGGATATAAGAACACTGAAGCTTATCAAGACCTATTTGACAGAACGCCCAGTGAATGCTGTTACAATGTCTCCACTTCTCGATCATGTAAGTGTTAGAAGAGGATCACAACTGCAGTTTTCTTCTCTAAGCTCATACAATGTTATATTTTACCTTAGTGCTTAGTGTATCTGTTATTGGTTTACGGTTTACCTATTTTTCATTTTTCGTTGCATGAAATAAATGTATGCCTATTGCACCTATATTGATTTGTTTCTCAGAACATATTAAATGCTAGGATGTTAGGTTCCCTATCATGGTGATTTTAAATGATAAGGTGTAGCAAGCTTTTGCAATAGTGTTGCACCTATATTGATTAAATGCTAGGATGTTAGGTTCCCTATCATGGTGATTTTAAATAATAAGGTGTAGCATATTTGTGAGCGTCTCTTCATTTTCTAGTCAGGTTATGTTTGGTATCAGCTTATGACAAAGTTGTCGAATGTGAAGCAGTGAAACTGAAATTATTAATCTTTACATTTGCTATTCCATGTAGCAGAAACTTTAGAGTAGAAATACAAAGCTGTGAGACGTCATTTGGTGAGAATCCCTGTTTGGAGGACTTGATTGGTTTGATTTCAGCTAATTGTCTTACCTTGTCATCCCCTTATTTATTTTTACTATTTTAAATAAGAGTAATATGGTACTTTTTTTATGTTGATGACCTGAGAAATTCTACTTCTCAGAATGCTCATTGTTGTGTTTGGTGATTGATAACTGCTTGTTACTTTTTAGTTGCTAAACCTTCTGTTAATAATACTCTATTTGTATGTTGTTTGTGTCACTCAACTGAATTCTTAATGATTCTTTATTTTTTTCGAATGAAATTGCTTATTTATCAATCCACTGATGGATATATTAAAAACTCTCTTTGTTAATGTGAGAAAAAGGTCTTTTCAAGTAAGGTTTTATAGCTGCAACTTGATATTCTGGAGTCTGTACATATGATTTTGTGATAAGCTGCAAGTGTATTGTTTGAGTTTTTATTAGTGGCCTTTAGTTTCTCTTTGATTTTGCTCATTATCTTCTGTTCAATAAAAGGGATTAAATTTTTTGTAGCCCAATAACTTTGGATCGATTTGAATTTGGTCCAGCACATATGAGAATCTTATACTTGCCCTGTATGTTTCGACATTTTTTGAAATCAGTCCCGGAAACCGGCTGGTGCCGGTTACCTAACCGGTCACCAGCCCAGTTGGATATTATTTTCATTTCTCTTTTTTTTTTCTTTGCCATGTGTGTATATGTTAATTGATTTAATATATTTTTTTAATTCACTTATTTAAGCGGTTTAAGGGCCGGGTTTTGGGTTTCCGGTTTTGGGTTTCGGGTCATAACAATTTTTTTTTTAAAATTAGTCGTCTTTGACCTTACCTCCCTATTTGATATACATATTCCACTCTCTCTCTATAGAATATATTCTCCATCACTCTGTATGGAAAACCTCATCCATCCTCCCTCAATAATTGAATTATATAAACACACACAAATTCATGTCTGTATAAATATGTAAAACAATCATAAAAAATATTCATTCTAAATTTTCCCACTCCACAGAATCATAAAAAAATGCAGAACACGAGATCAATTGTAAAACAAAAACATTTATAAAAGCAGAGCATTCACCAAAAATCTCTTCAACAATAACACCAGTCACCAATTTCATAATCCAAAAAAAAAACAGCAACTAATTAGTGGAAAAGGAAGCTCGCAAACGGCAACTTTGGCCCCAAAATTGGCGGCGAAGCGGGAAGCTCGGACTCCTCAGTTGCCGGTGCCGATGGCGAATATGTCAATCGTAGTTTTCCTGCGGGTCGGCGTTGTTGGTGGACTCTGCACGAATCGCGGTGGTAAAGCGGCTGTGACTCCAATAAGGCAGCGCCAGAAGTATCCGGTGGACTTTGCAAGAATTGATTAAATCTCAATACACACAGTGCTTCTATTTAAAAAAAATGAATCCTTACCATAAAAAATTTGGGCTTCGCTTATTCCACTAAAAAATAAATCAAAGAACATCCTTAGCGTGAAGAACACTAATTGGTGGTGTTGAATGTCGTTTTTGTAGACCCATCAGTTTCTGGGTCTTGGTTGAAACCGAATACCCAATTTTGTAGGGCACTAAGCATGGATACAGGAGAGCGTTGAACAGAGTGGTAGGGAGGCAGCCTGAGAGCTTCTTGTTGAGGAGGAGGATTTCGTGGAGCGTGTATGACGCTTGCCCTATGCCGGTGAATTTGTTGTTGGCTAGTGTGAGGTAAAGCGAGAGCGTTTGGCCTAGGTTTGGGGGCACGGATCCGTAGAAATTGTTGTTGAGGAAGAGTACGACCAGATCTAGCCGGAAAACCGCCTCCGGGACCTCTCCTTCGAATGAATTGAACCTGAGATCTAAGAATGTGAGATTTGTGGCGGTTAATACTGAGGTGGGGGATTTGCCGATGAGTTTGTTTGTTGCTTTAATTGAGCTCGTAAAGGTTTGGGAGGCTTTGGAGTCGATTTCAATGGGGAGGCCGCCGGCGAAGTAGTTTGTGTTTTTGTTTCATTAAGAGAGAAAGAAGACGACGAAGCAGGGTAAGGATTTTATGGATTCAGGTCGGTTATAAACCCCAAAACCTGATCCAGAATTAATAAATAAATATGACCCGACCCGTAAAAACCCAACACTGTCCGGACCCGAGTTTAAATGAATGATTAAAATTAAACAAAAGAAAAAAATTAAAATCAATTAAGATATTATACACGTGGCGCTCCTATAATAAAGGAGAAATGAAAATAAATTCCACGTGGTCACTGACCGGTTGACTAACCGGTTTGATTGGTTTTGGGACCGATTTTAAAAAATGTCGAAACATACAGGGCAAGTATGAGATTCTCATATGTGCAGGACCAAATTCAAATCGACCCAAAGTTATTGGGCTACAAAAAACTTAATCCCTCAATAAAACTGTACTTTTCTGGATTTTACCGTCTCTCCTTCTTAGTCACTTGTATGCTTTTATTCCCTGGAACTTACAGTATTGCGTAATCTGTTTCAATAATTATATGTTGTTGATTTATGGTTGTCTTTGTGACCATGATTTACGTGGCTCTGATTGAACTATTTTAGAGAAGAAATCATGGCAATGGAGATTGGGAATAATAATCTAATTATTCTCTGATTTTTTTTCCCATTCCTTCAAAAGATGTTTGCTTTATCAATTTCAGCCGCTTTGCTTCTTAGTTTGTGGATCTAAATCTCAATTTTATTTTTGTTTTGCCTACTGTTCATTCTTAATCATATGGAAAAATGTAGTTCCTGTTGCACTGTATGTTGATTTGCTTTTCAGAACATATTCAATGCTTGAAGGAAAAACATCATAATTTTCTTGGATGTTAGATTCTCTATATCTTATATACATTTCCTGGTGTCTTTATATAATAGGGTTCTCTACTTTTTTTTTTAGTGCAGTTATGTTTGTTATCTACTTATGTTGATTTTTTTGGCCTTGATGGCGTCTATAGGTGGTTCTTGGAGGAGGTCAGGATGCATCATCTGTTACCACTACTGATCATCGTGCTGGAAAGTTCGAGGCTAAATTCTATGACAAGGTGAATTCATTTTCTTACAAGTTGAAATAAAGATATTATTGAGATCCAACCAAGCAAAGAGCACTTTGATGATCTTCTGTTCTTTTTCTTGTGTACAGATCCTTACAGAAGAAATTGGCGGCGTAAAAGGACATTTTGGTCCAATAAATGCTTTGGCATTTAATCCAGACGGCAGGAGGTTAGATTTTTTCTTCTTGCATTTACATCTCTTTGGGTAATCCTTTTACGAATAGGATCGTACTTAGATGTTGGAATTCACATGTTAGTTGATGGCAATCCTTTTACGAATAGATTCCACGTATTGTTTGTCCAAGTATGATTTTTGGTGTTGATGGTTGCAAAATCAAGGATAACATGTGAAGTTTATATGATTCTTTTTGTGATTCGATTTTATGTCTCGTGTCCTTAGTTTCTCAAGCGGAGGTGAAGATGGATATGTGAGGTTACACCACTTTGATTCAGACTACTTCAACATCAAGATGTGATCATGTTAATGGCCACTTTCGTCCTGCCTTTTCTGCTCATTGCCGTGCAGTGCTGTAGATTTGATTAAAAAAAAAAAAAGCATTTTTAAGCCCAAGGATTTCTTGTTTTGTCCTACTGACTTGTACTTTTACTGCGTTAGATTCTATATGATTATTGACATTTTGATTTTGATTTTATTAGTTTGTCGAAATATGAATTAGTCCTTGTTTTTAGGCATGAACTATAAGATACTCGAGATGAATAAGATAAACATGTCTACCAAAAGGTCAACCAGTTAGATAAGATCTGCCAAGTAATGATAAGGAAGTGTTTGGTGGTTTATCAAGTTTTTTTTTTTTTTTTTGAATTTATATTTTCGTATTTTTATCTGATGTTATGCTGATAATGACAATTTATTGGAGGTTATGGCACAAAATGTGTTTTTCCTCAACTGTCATATATATATATATATTTTTAATAATACGAGAGTTAAACTAGAGCAGTATATTCCGTTGAACTTGTAAGTGATTCAAAATATACCATCTGATTATAAGATGCTTATGATTTTATAATTAAACTTAATAAGACTCTTTGACAAAATTTTAAAAAACAAGATCTTATTTAATTTGATGTTCGTGGCCTACTCCGTTGTGTTCCGTGCTTGGGTCTATTTTGGAAGAGGCGAGCTTTCAAGTGGGAAGTGTCAAGTATGGCCGGATAACCTGGTTGATGTTTAATTTTGGCCCTCAACCCCTTTGACCAAATTTTAAACCCAATAAAATAATGAAAAAAGTAAAATAAAAAAATAAAATATACCTGCTCTTCTTTGCAGACGAAGAAAACCTTCTCCCACTTTTTCAAATTGCTTTTCTTCCTTGCAACAAAAAAATCTTGCGTTCTCTTCGGTGATTTCTTTCAAAGTGTCTTCTTCAAATCTCTTTCCCCAAATTGTCCAATAAGAAAACCTCTCTCACAAGATATTTGTTCATTTCCCTTCAAAAAAAATCTAGGAAGAAGAAGAAAAGGAGGAAAGATGAGTTGTGCGGAGCAACTGTCATTTTATTTGAGAAAAATAAGTGTTTCAAAATGGGCGTCTTCTTCTACTGTAAATGAGAAGGAATACTACTGGTTCTCAGGTATCTTCAATTATTTAGCCTTAAGGTTATTTACAGGTGAATTGAACTGCCTTTTGTGGTATGAACTAGACAACATATTAAAGAGTTGAAGTGCTATATTTTTCTTGATTTTAATGTAATTTTTTGGGTTTGAGATTTTGGTGCATTTAACAGTAAAGAACACCCATTTTAATTTTTTAAATTTTAGTAATATGATAGCCTTCTGTTAAAGCTATCATTATGAATCATTATGCAGAGAGAAAGGTGAATGTGTTTAAAACCAGAAAACTGATCGAACCAGAATCAACTACAAGGTTGGGTTTAATTTCTTATCATTTTGGTTTTCTCGATTCGATTTCGATTTTCCTAGTAAGAAATTTAATATAACTGAACCGACCAAATATATATGACTCTGTACAAGATTTATACTATCATCAGAAAATTTATTGTGTATTCAACTTTGTATGTTAGACAGTTAATCAGTTAGTTAGAGCTCATAGATTGAATTTTATCTTATTATTAGAACTTAGAATTAAAATTCATTTGAGTGTGGCTGAAATTACATGTTTATAGGCTAGTATGTATTTAAGTGTTTATTTGAAGGATAATCCATATAACACTTTGCTTATTCAAATTTCTGTGTAATAGGTCTTGCATAATGGAGTATATTATCCATGTTGATAAGTAGTGTGACCCAAAAGTTGGCTCACGTAGTAAGCCATAAATAGTAAGAAAAATTAACAGCGAGCTGGATCAAGAATACAGGACAAAGTTGAAAGAAACTTGTTTTGGCAAGTTACTAGAAATGGAGGAGGTGAAGTTTTCTGGCAAGTTAATGAATAGCTTGCTCTTAAGAAGAATTACACGTAAATGGAATCGCACCAAGGCTGTGAGTAATGATGAAGAGTTATGGTTCAAAATTGGGGATGAGAATTTGTGTTTCTCTTTGATGGAGTTCACTCTAATTACAGGTTTAAATCCTGGCAAAGAAGAGGATTATACAACCAAATTACCTAAAGAAAATAGGCTTCTGGATGAGTATTTCGAGGGTGCTGAATCAGTTACACCAAAAACATTAAAAGAAGCATTTAAAAATGCTAAAGTTCAAGGGGACAAATACAAGTTAGGATTAGTCCTCATTTATGAGAGTGCGTTGAGAGCCAAAGAGGCTGGAACATCAATTGAGGTGGAAGATTTGGCTATAGTTGATGACCTGGAGCTATTTGATGAATATCCATGGGGAAGAAAGTCTTATAATTACACGATACATGGATTTTTGAGGAAGAACGCGAGTCCAATTCAATACTCTTTGTGGGGGTTTCCAACAGCATTACAGGTACACTTTCAGAGTTAAGCATTATATGTATTTGATTTATTATAAATAGAAATGAATAACTTATATTTTTTTTCTATTTTTTAAGGTTTGGGCATTTGAGTGTATTCCTGCCCTCGTGAATTTCTTCGATGCATCAAAGTTTGAAGATAAAATTCCAATAATGTGTTCTTGTAAGTCAATGGCCACACCTTCTCATAGCATGGTGGAAAGTATCTTGGAAAATTTAGAGGTAAATAGATCATCACAAATATCTTAATCTTATATAACTACTACAAATCATGTTCAATTTATATAAATAACATACCCATTTTATTAATCTTTTTTAGATCAAAGTGAATTCATTGAAAACTACATCTGAGGAGATTAATGAAAATTATATGAAAATTTTCTTTGAGAGCCTAGTCAAGCGATAATATGAATATGAAATAGGGGAATCATTTGGGGAAGAAAAGTGCCCCCCGGAAAGGTGAGAGACAGATAGAGCATCACTAGAGAAAAACGAGGATGTAAGTATACTTGTCGTATTTTTTTATGCAATCTCAATATGTTCTTCTAAGGTAACTTTTGATATATTTTTGTAGCAGGATATGCACAACTCTTCCTCTTCCAAATGTGTTATCTCCTCCCCGACATCAACCAACCCAATCCTGTGTTTTGAAACAGATATTAGACGCCTTGGATATGCTTGGCAAGAAGGTTGATCTTTTCGAAAAAAAGTGGATGTGCTTGACAAGAAGATTGATGCACCTTTACAAGAAGGTTGATGCATTAGATAATAATAATGTGATGAAACCAAGAAGAAATCGGTAAAGACAAAACATGTTGTAGAGACAACATCTCTTAAGGATGAAGATGATGGTGTTCATAACGACATATCATATTATTGAAGACGATTTCTTTTGAGGATGAATATGATGGTATTCGTATGATTGATGATACTTTGGAGACATGCCATAATGAGAATGGAGATGGTGGTGCCCCTACAGTGGATGATATCCTTCGTGTTCATTTAGAGGTTGAGCAACTGTGTGGGGACATGGACACTTTAGATGCAAAAGTAGAAGTGCATGAAGAAGATTGTACGAGAGATGACATGTCTATTGAAGTGAGTGAGAATGCCGATCAATTATTAAAAGAGAATGATGCAGGTGTGTATGCCTTAATCAACCATGCTTTGAAATAATAAGTTCTTTACTTTGATATGTTTAAGTTAATGCACAAAAACAAAAAGAATGTAGGTTTGTTGAGATGTGGCCGCAGAAAGCATATACCTGGACCCTCTACATACGCGCCTTACACGGATCCTTCAAAATGAAGAAAAAAAACAAAGGTCACACAATTTGATCCGTATAGAGCTGTTGACGATTCTAAGAAAGATGCACTTGATAGATGGCTAAAGAATGTTGTGGAAAGGTAATTGCAAGTGAAAATAAATGAATGACAAAATAAGTATTTCATTTAATATTTCTAATAATAAGGGTATTGGCTTGTGTGCAGTGAACAATTGAGTTTGCCATATTGTGGTGTGTCCAGAAAGTTATTTGATGACCTCTTGGACAAAAAACGTCTTATGGAAGATGTAAGTTTATCGTATGTATGGAAGCAATTTATATTCTTTTAACCATCACAATTTAATATTTAATTCTTTTTTGTACAACATATTAACATTGCTTTGTATCATATAAAAGAGCGGGCCGACAAACACCCACAATTGTTTGATCAAAATTCATGCATTCTGGACACACATTTTCTTGGACTTATGGATGAAGCTAAAGAAATTATGTTCAGTATTCCTATAAGAAGAAAACAAGAGAAGTTTGCTGCTATGGCTTCTTTTTTCAATGACAATCAACACAATAAATGTGTAAAGAAATTAGTCAAATATGTTGATGGTAAATTACCGGTGCTGGGTAAAGCTTGGAATGGTTGTAGATTCCTATACATTCCTTGTAATGTAGGAAATCATTGGATTACACTTAGAGTGGATATACCAGAGCGAAAGGTTAAGGTTTATAATAGTTTGGGACGCCACATCAATCGTGATAAGATTATTGCCATCTCAAAAGTTCTCCCTAAGTTGATACGTGCAAAAGTGGATGAGAATTATGACGATCACGAGCTTACGGTTAAGAGCATGACATGCCCTCAACAACCTAACGGGTTAGTATGTTGGAATTCAATGTGTTTCATGAGTTATATATTTTTCTTAATATTAACACTCATTTTAATGCAGATACGATTGTGGTATGTTTACCATAAAGTATATTGAGTTCTTGCTTGCTAGAAAAGATGTTAGCCTTATTCGTCCCAATTACATGATAAAATGGAGGAAGAAATTATCAGCAGATATTTTTTCTGCATATTTTGAACCATAGGTAATTTAATTTTCCTATTTATTGATTTTATCATCTTGGATTGAATAAAATTGATATGTAACAAATTTTAATATATGTTTAGTTGTTATTTTGCAGCCACAACAGAAACAAATAGGAATGATGCAGGGCAATGCAGTGGTCTTGAGCAGTTTTTAGGATTTTATTTTTATGGATTCTGCTTGTTATTTTAAGAAGATAATATTTTTCACTCACTAATATTTGGAAGAGAATTGTTTAAGACTCAAGTGTTGTTTATACTTCGATGTTGTATATATTTAGCTATTGTTCATGAATTACATTGGACTGTTTAACGAGGTTGTTCATGAGGTTGTTTAAAATTGAGTTGTTTAAACAACCCTTTGTTGTTTAAGACTGCAATATTGTTTATACTTCGTTATAGTTCTCACGAAAGGTCAAACAGAGTATGAATTACATGTTTTTAAGTGATAAAACTTAACTTTTAGCTTATAATGCTTCAAAATGATATAGATAACCTATATTTAATAGTAATCGACGAGGTTGTTTAAAATTGAGGTGTTTAAACAACACTTGGTTGTTTAAGACTCAAATGTTGTTTATACTTCGTTATAGTTCTAAAAAAAATGAAAATCACGAATACACAATAACTACGGGCCTCATTGAAGAATGAAATCCACGAATACAAGCCCCAAATGCAAAAAAAAAATATTTGAACCGACTTTGACTATCAACATCCAAATGGTAAATGGTACGGGGATCGGAAAGAGACAAGTTATGAGCATATGCGAGCAACTTAGCATAATTATCCTCATGTGAACCCCTCAAACTTTCTAGAAGCTGATTCCGCGACCTTCTTGCCTTTTGATAATTCATCTTTACCCCCAAAGTCTTTAAAAACATCATCTGTGATATCTCAAGGTGTATAAATCTTCTTGAATTCTTAAAATTACCCTTGATATGATTTTCAATGATCCACGATCTTGCTTTTGATGATCCTTTGTAGTCAAAAAACAAGTGTGCTCGGATTATACTTTCGTATTTCAAAGGAATTACCCTCATCGAACTTTTTTTGCTAATAATCTCCATTTTGCAATTTTCATCAATGCACACTGATAGTATAAACCTTCTTATTTGATTTTTTTTACCTTGAATTCAAAATTGTATTTCAAAGCAAGAATGTGTGCATCTCTTTGAAGGTGTTTCTTGGTGACATAAACTTGACCTCGTTGTACTACCGTGAATGTTATTTGAAGAAAGCAAGGTGCTACTTTGTGATGTGGTTTTCTTCTCCATTATGTGTTGGGATTATACTAGAAAATATGCTTTTACTTTGTATAATCAAAAAATTAACTTATTTTCTTGAAATAAATTGTTTATCAGCGATGCTTTAAAATCATTGAATGTTACATATATTTCATAACTGTTCAATAAAAGTCGTGTTACATTGTAGTTAATTTAGTGATTGGATCACGAAGGGTATTGTAACTTAACAATTTATTCACGACCTAGATGGAAATGAACAATCCATCGTGAAAGGTTGAAGTGTAAAGGCTCGGATTGACTTGTCTTGACAAAAGAGATTACACTTAGTATATTTGATGAATAATAGGACTCTGGGGAGGACAAATTCTTGATTGAATTTGATGAACCGGTGATTCGTTATTTCTTAATCTTTGTTCCTTAAATAGGATCACGTGTGGTTAGTAACTATTGCTTTGACTTATCATGGGTAGAGAATCAACGAGATTCAATACTTTTTATTTGGGCAATATTATTGGTACGTGTGATTGCTAAGATTTAGCACGGAGAATCAAATGCATTCGATTTGCCTCGGGGAGGTTCATAAACTTTATCATACCAAATCTTGCAAGTGGAATTAGTTTAGGTATGGATAATAATGTTGAACCGTTTTTTGACAAGGACAAAAGATATTAATTAATGGAAAGCTATTTTGGCTTGAATTAATTAATGGGCTAGATAATCTTAAACACGGAAATAATAAGCGGAGCCATATTTTGTAATATGGGTTAAGATGGATCAAATATTAATTATGTAGTGGGATTAATTAATATTTATGGACTTGAATAATATTGTGGCTCAATATTGATAATTCAAGATCCATTGGAAGGTCCAATCTTAATTCTCCTAAAGGCCCTAAGTAGCCCAACATATAGTCCAATAACTGAAAAAGGTGTTTAAAATAAAATAAATATTGTTGCTTATTTTTCCATTATTTTTGAAATTTATGGATAAAAATGGGAGAAAAATTTTCTTTGAATTTTGTTATGGAATGAAGATATGTATTCTTGGAATACAAGATTATCTCATTAAATTCAAGAAATCTCCCACTTGGTTATTCATGAAGAAAATTCAAAATTTTTGAAATATAAAATGGCAAGAAAGATTTTCTTGATTTTCTTGGAAAAATATTATGGAAGATATGTATTTTTGAAATACAAGAATATCTCATAAATTCAAGAAGATCCAAATCTTTGATTCTTGCCTATAATTTCGAAAATATCCCATAACAAAAAGTAGGTGGGATTTTGTGGAATATTATAATTATGGGGAAAAAGAATATAAAGAGATATATTCAAGATTTCTTGGAGATCAAGAAAAGATTTTTCCACATTATCTTTTTGAAAAATTTTCGACCATTTATGCTCTATAAATAGGGGATGACTCTTTTCATTCCCCAGTATAATTCCATGTCTTTGGAAAAATTAGTAAATCCACAAAGGTGGTGCAACATAATTTATTTTCCTTTTTTGTTTAAGTGTTCTACCAACGGATAGTCGAAAGCAAGGATTAAGGGAATACTTGGGAAGTTCTTTTGGTGAGTCTAATCAACCAAGCCATTGCCATCCCAAGAGTGCGTTCACGTAAACTCGTGAGAATTCAAATTTCGTGAATTAATTATATGCATGATTTGTTGTTGGATTATTATTGAATTAATATAGGATTAATTCATGCTAGTAATAATTATAGAATTAAATTTGTATTTAAATATTCACCCGAATATTGCAACTTAGTCCTTAACAAAATGGTATCGAGCCCGTAACTCTGAATTTTTTAAATTGTAATTTAATTCGTTGTCATTAAATTTGAAATTAGATAGTAAATGATTTTTTTTTGAGGTGTATCCAATTATCATGAAATTTAATGTGTTTATTTATGCATATATAAATTGTGATTTTTAATTTGATTCGTTCGGATTCATTTTGGGAAATTTCATCAATGCGGATCTAGGTTTATTTATTTTTTGACTTGGGATCGGAAACGAAGGAGATGAAGATATATTGCCTTTGCAGGAAAAAGTTCTCCTAAGTTAAGGTTTATAATAATTTGGGCCGCCGAAACCTCGCTGAGCGTTCATCAATGCCGGATTTAAGAGAAGCCATTTGGCGTGGCGTTTGAGACGGAGTTTTTTTTCGAGACGATCGAGTGAGAGAAATTCAAGGCGGCGTTTCTTCAAAATCAAGTCAAGAAAAATCAAACCATGACAATTGGATAATTTGTGCCCAATATGTTTATTTTTCGTTTTTGCTTGATTTATTATTGTGTTATCTTATGCTTTATTTAATTTGTTTAAATGTGTTTGCATGAGAGTTGCCCAATGAAAAATCTCACCGTAAAAATTACTAAGTATGTTTAAATAATTAATTGACAATTTTATTAGGATAATAAAATTGAATTAATTTTGACCTCCATGATTTATTTGTTTACGGAATGGTCAAAAGTTAGCTTTCACATGAAAATTCCAAATGGATGATTGTGGATTATTACTTCTTGACCCTGCGAGGCTCGTCAAAGAGAAATAATAATCTGTATTTAATCATGGTTATTACTTAGGTATAAAATTGATATGCATATCTTTAGGAAGTCCTGTCAATTTTATATTGGTAAAATGTTAGCCAACTATTAATCTAGATATTAAAGGTTTATTTCGTTTGTTTGTTTTTGCTTGAATGTGTTTAAATAATGACCCACCCCCCGTGGCTTATTCAAATTTGTTTTGAGATGTTTTCATGTTCATATTTTTTGAGATTTTAATATGATTTTGATCGAACCTTGTGATATATTGCTTAATATAGTTAATTGAGATGTAACCTTTTAATCCATTGTTAATATACTTTTACAATATGTATGGAAACTATATTGATTGGAAATTAAGAATTATGATTTCAAAGCGCATAAAAAGCACAAGTGGATTCTTGACACACCAAAATCGGATGAGCCAACGAAATCAAAAATCGGGAATCGGATCACCTTGCGAGAAATGTAAATAATTGAAAATGGTGGAGGGCAAACCCGTAAGGGATTTCCTCAAAATAGATGGCCCATCTAAACAAACTTGAGTTTCGAGTTGCATTATAATTGGAGACTCGGATGAATTTGATATTTTTTATGAGCAATTTTTTTTATGATTTGTTGCAAGCTTTTGGTCTCGGCGGAGAGATGTTGATAGGGCACCAAACTCAAGCTTTTTTTCCGTCTTCATCTTCAGGCCAAGGATGACAAGAAGAAGAAAGGTGACCAAAGGCCATAAACAATCGGGACTCAATTGTTGCCAAGGGCAATGATAAGATGACGAATCTTTGGTGGTGTCAAGGAAAATCCAAAGAGGAAGTGTTGTTGCGGTGAAAGAGGACAATGGAGGTTTGCTGTTCCAACCCCAAAATAATTCTCCGCACTAGTTGTTGAAACTTGTTTAGCGGAGTATACTTCTCAGCTGGGTGGTTGAGATTAATCATGTTTGCTTCACGGGTTCAAACCGATCCGCAATTTAGTGGTAGTGAGATCCTCATCACCTTGGCGATCTTCTGAGGAAGAGTTCTAAATTTAAGAGATGTTCTTTATGTTCTCGGTTTTGGAAAGAATTCACTTTTGGGTTTCTAAAATTTGATTAAAGGACACTAAGTTTCTTTAATAAGAATGACATCATTTCTTGAAATGATGAGTGTATCTGATACGGGACATTGATGGAAAATCTCTATACAATTGTTATACACCACTCATTTAAAAATGCATCTGAGCAGAGACACTTCTATGGCATCTAAGATTGTCATATTAATCCAAAAGGATCCAAAGGTTAGTTCTTTGGAATCTCTCCAAGTTGAACCAATTCCAAAACTGCGAATCATGTTTGGAGGGTAAAATGACCAAGAGGGCATTCGGAGGCAAGAGGGAATAGAGCCAAAGAAGTGTTAGAAATCGTTTCCAAGATGTATGTGGTCAATGTCAACCAAAGCAAGAGGAGGTTATAGTATTTCATCACTTTTATTGATGACTACTTACGGTTATATTTTCCTTATATGAATCTTAGACCTTTGAGAAATTCAAAGAATTTAAGGCTCAAGCGAGAGAATAATAGGGAAAGACGTGTATCAAGTCTTTATGATCCGATCGTGGATTCAAATACCTCGGGGATGAGTTTTTGAACTACTTATTTCGATGAAGGGATTTGCACGGAACCCCTCAACAAAAACAGAGCTTAAGAGCGAGAACTCTTTTGGAAATGGTTAGATCTATGATGAGTTATGCGGATCTTCCCAAGTATTTCGGGGTCATGCCTTGGAAACAACAACTTACATTTGGTGCCATCAAATCGGTTCCCAAAACTCCCAAAGAATTTGGAAAAAAATGAGACACACGTGAATTTGGGGGTGTCCGCCCCTCGTGTTGGACAAGGAAGTGGAAAATTGGATCTAGATCGAGAATTAAGGTTGTTTTGGGATATAGTGTATGTTCTATGGTCCCAAGATCAAATGTGGTAATAAGCACCCACTTTAGATTTTTTGGAAGAAAGACTATATGAATGAGATTACCTTAAATGAGCTAAAGGGGCTAACCTCAATGCCAATTGTATAAGATGACATACCAAACGACACACTTACTGCTTAGGAACCTCGTCGTAGTGGGAAAACCGAGAGATTCATGGGAATAGGAAGTCCTCGACTTGATTCGAATCAGAAATGGACATATGACGAGGCAATCCAAATAAGGAATATTCTTGGAACGAAATGGGTTCTATGTTTCTTGTGGGAGCTAGTCGAACCACTTAATGGGGTCAAACCCATTGGTTGCAAATGGGTGTAAAGGACGAGCGGGAAGGTGGAAACCTTCAAGGCAAGAGATAAAGGTTATACTTTCGAGAAAAGAAGGAACGATTATGAGGAAAACAGTAGCCATGCTCAAGTCCATCCGTATTCTTATCGATTCTTTGCAAGATCTCGACTTTGAAATCGACAAATGGATGTCAAGACAACTTTCCTTAACGGAAGTCTTGATGAAGAGATCTATATGCAACAACCCCAAGGCTTCATTGAAAGAGGCCAAGAACACCTAGTTTGTAAGCTCATGAAGTCCATTTACGAACTCAAACAGACATCCATAGCTTGGAACCAATGTTTTGATCATGTTATAAAGTCTTATGGGTTTGATCAAAACGAGTTCAAAAAAAATTGGTATTCTTAGTACTATCGTAGGCGATATTACGATCATCGGGAACGATGTAAAGGTGTTATCGGGGCGTAAGGGCATGGCTTTCAAAAGCGGTTTGATATGAAGGACTTAGGGGAAGTCGCACACATCCTTGGGATCAAGATCACTCGAGATCGCAAGAAAAGGATGATAGACTTGTCTTGACCAAGAGATTACACTAGTGCATGACTGATGCACTGAATAGGACCTACATGAGGACAAATTCTTCAGAACTGAACAAGGAAGAATTAGACCTCAGTGGTTCGTTATTTCTTAATCTTCGTTCCTTAAATAGGATCACGTGTGGTTAGTAACTATTGCTTGACTTATCATGGGTAGAGAATCAACGAGATTCAATACTTTTTATCTTGGGTAATATTATTGGTCATATGTGATTGCTAAATTTAATACGGAGAATCGTGTGCACCACGCTTGTTCGATTTGGCCCCTTGGGAGGTTCATAAGCTTTATCATACCAAATCTTGCAAGTGGAATTAGTTTCCGATATGGATAATAATGTTGAACCGTTCCTTGACCAAGGACAAAATATATTAATTAATGGAAAGCTATTTCAGGTGGCTTGAATTAATTAATTTAGATAATCTTAAACAAGAGCCATATTGATTTGAATAATATGAGTTAAGATGGATAGTCAAATATTAATTATGTAGTGGGATTAATTAATATTTATGGGCTTGAATAATATTGTGGCTCAATATTGATAATTCAAGATCCATTGGAAGGTCCAATCTTAATTCTCCTAAAGTCCCCTAAGTAGCCCAACATATAGTCCAATAACTGAAAAATGTGTTTAAAATAAAATAAATATTGTTGCTTATTTTTCCATTATTTTCGAAATTTATGGATAAAAATGGGAGAAAGATTTTCTTTGAATTTTGTTATGGAATGAAGATATGTATTCTTGGAATACAAGATTATCTCATTAAATTCAAGAAATCTCTCACTTGGTTATTCATGAAGAAAATTTCGAAAATTTTGAAATATAAAGGGCAAGAAAGATTTTCTTGATTTTCTTGGAAAAATATTATGGAAGATATGTATTTCTTGAAATACAAGAATATCTCATAAATTCAAGAAGATCCAAATCTTTGATTCTTGCCTATAATTTCGAAAATATCCCATAACAAAGAGTAGGTGGGATTTTGTGGAATATTATAATTATGGGAAAAAGAATATAGGAGATATATTCAAGATTTCTTGGAGATCAAAAAAAGATTTTTCCACATTATCTTTTGCCCAAAAATTTTCGAAACCACCTATGCTCTATAAATAGGGATGACTCTTTCATTTCCCATGTTTGGAAAAATTAGTAAATCCACAAAGGTGGTGCAACATAATTTATTTTCCTTTTTGTTAATTGTTTGCAAGTGTCCTACCATATGGGATAGTGAGCAAGGATTAAGGGAATACTTGGGAAGTTCTTTTGGTGAGTCTAATCAACCAAGCCATTGCCATCCCAAGAGGAAGACGTTCACGTAAACTCGTAGAATTCGCGATCGTAGGATTTACATGAATTAATTATATGCATGATTTATTGTTGGATTATTATTTGAATTAATATAGGATTAATTCATGCTAGTAATAATTATAAGAATTAAATTTGTATTTAAATATTCACCCCGAATAGATCTGTGCAACTTATTCTCCAACATTATGATGTACAAATTCACATCTAGGAGTATCGAAAGTATTATTGTGGGTTGGAATATATGTGTTTTCATGTGAAACAATCTCTAAGGTATCCCAATCCACACCTTGATTCATCTCATTGACTTCATCTGGCTGCATTTCAAGATTAAAATCATCTTCTTGTTGTACCTCCGATGTAACTTTCTTCACAAGGGTAACACAAATGGAACAATAGTGACCTTGTTTGTTGAGACCTATCAACCATTGCAAATGTCTGGTTGAAGTGATTCTGATTGGAACTTGAAATTCTTTCTTCTCGGGGGGAAGAAATCGCATCTCCACTTCATTTAGTGAAGAATCAACATTGCACAAACTTAGTACTTCAGAATGGAGCTCTTCATATGTCATATTCGAAGATATTGAAAGTCTTCGACATTGGCACCATGATGACCATCACTCCTTTTCCATTCCCATTGACCATTTTCATTGATAAACTCACCAAAATAAATTACATTAACCCAAAATTGAGGGGACTCCATATCTACAATTCTATTAATAAAAATATATTAGAATATAAAATTAATTCTCATTTAAGTAGTAGAAACAAATTTAATAAGAAAATCAAGCAAATTCAATTAAACAACGCAAACTCAAACTTAGCAATATAAACAATTCAAACCAATAAATAAGTTATATCATAAACAACTTAAACAATCTAAACAACCAACCAACCTGAACAACATAGGCTTATGAACAACTTAAACAATTAAACAACTTGAACAACCTACACTTATGAACAACTTAAACAACTAAACAACTTAAACAACTAAACAACTAAACAACTTAAACAACTAAACAACTTAAACAACTTAAACAACTTAAACAACTTAAACAACCTACATTTATAAACAACTTAAACAACCTGAACTACTAAACAACCTAACAACCTAAACAACTTAAACAACCCTGATGGGAAGGCTTTATGAAAACCTAGAAAAAATTGCACACTATGGTAAAAAAAGTTCATGGATCTTATAACAACAGATACCAACAAACTAAATAAAATAAAATATATTAAAAACATGTTCTTACCTTCAATCCAACATTCATATGAGCATTGTGGGAAAAAAAAAGTTTTATGAAGAGAAGAAAATGAAATGAATCTTCAAATTTAAAAATAGATATACAAGATGTATATGAATGAAAGTGATGGGGGCATTTTTGTAATTTCATAAAATATAAAATACATTTTTTTAAAGCATTTAAATAAAAGAGGCCATTTTTGTATATTTTGAGTAAGTTAGACTATTTTTGATAAATGAAGTTTTGACTAGGCTATTTTTGAAAATCCCCCAGCTTTCAATGTTGTTGCTCATGAGTTGGCTTTCTATGCTAAATCAAACCCTCCCTGTAGTTTTTCTTGATCGTCCCCTCCGGACTTCTTTTTGTCGAGCTGGTTGATTCCAACTTTTTGTAATTTTGTTTTTGTTAAAAAAATTTAAAATAAATAAAAAAGACCCGGCATGCCAAATGAGGCATAACCCATCTAGTCTACATGTCACCTTACCCGGGTCAAACATGCCTATTTGGGCCTTTACAATTTACATTTTTTTGAAGGGTTTATCAATTCAAGATATTGTTTTATTAATTATCTCAAAACTTATAATTAAACAACTTCGTAATCAACAATTGACCTTAGTTTTTGTTGTAACTTGCAACTATTTTTGGGAATATTACTATAACAAGCTTAAGAATTCTAAGTGTGAATTAAAATAACTAGAGTTAATGTGTAGAAACTATAAACAATAAGAAAAGAAAATTTATTGGGATTGCATAATATTTTTTATAGTACACTAAATCAGGGATGGAGGCTTCCATTCACTCTGAGCATTGTGCCTTTTCTTAGTCCTAAACTCGTGTTTTCAGCGTACTTGTTATTTACATTTGGATCTTCAAATTCACTGAATTTGGGGCTTTGTCGTGCTTTCATTTGAACAACAATGAACTAAAGGACAGCAGCAACATCCAAATACCTTTTACACACTTATTTTTATAATTTTTTCGCATCAAAAGTCAATAGGAAAAAAATCCACACCAAAAGCTTGCATGAGACTTTTTTAATAGAAAATTATCACCTTTTAAAGTAAATTAAAGGACAATATTTTTTAATTTTTTCCCCTTAAAATGATGATTTTTACATATTTTTTTAAGTAATACTTATCTTGAAAGGTTATACATTTAAATGCACGATGAGACTGTTTCATGCATAAAAGACTTGCACAAACTTGTATACAAGGTTGCAAGGTGTAATTTATATATATTTTTAAAAAGTATTCATTGTTTTATTAAAAAGAATATTGTATTAGTTTAATTTATTAGTATTAGTTGTTAATTTTACTAAAGATATTAATTGTTTTAGGGGAATAATTCTATGTACGCACTAGTAGCAACGCGCGCTGTTGCCCGGTCCACACCAGGTCAAAGATAACATGCCATGTGCTCGCTAGTCATACACGTGAACCAATGAGCGTACAAGAGTGTCCAACTACCCAGGAAGGTGCTCGCCCGCCTGGCGAGCACACCACATGACCACAAGGATATCCCACATGTTCGCCAGCGTGAGCGACCACACAGACAAGAACAAGTAATCACCTCCGAACGGAAAGCATGTTCGCCACAACAAGAGAGCACGAGTAAAGAACTACGCCCAGGATCAAGAAACAATAAGGCCACCGAGCAAGAGGTGAACACAATAGCAATAAGATGTTACCCGAATTGAACTTGCTCCAGTCATTTGAAGAGTCCTGAACGAGCACAACTCCATTCTCTCCATCATAGGCAAATTCTTTGCCTCCTAATTCACTTTCATCTGTAAATAAGTCCATCTCCACACCATGCGAGCATGAACTGGTGACGAACAGGCCATGAGGTTTTGATGAACTAGATTTGGAAGCCCACTTGTACGGTCATCCTTCTTCCTCCAGGCCCCTCCAAAGATGAACAAGTCGGAAGAGAACACCCGTGCCCACCCTACAGGCGAGCATGGGATCAAATATCAATCCATCTATCTCAAGCGAGCACACGACAAAGTCCAAGGAAGCAAGATTATGGTGCCTACAGTATGCAGCACATGATCCTCAAAGAGGCGAACACTCATCGTCCAACATGAAGACAAGCCACCTGCCAAACAGATACCACCTGGATGACAAGTCGAAGACTTCACGAGCAAGTAAAGACAGATGTCGATCAGGAAAGTTCAATGATACACATGTCAGTACCACATGTAATCTTGCTAGACAAGAAAATGCCAGCTCGTGCTTGCCAAGGCAGCACATGCTTGCCAGACTTGTATAAATAGACCCTCAGAGGTCAAATAAAAGGTTAAAAAATTTCCCACTTACAATTCTTATACGGTTATACCGCTCTCCGTTTCATAACCTACTTGTGCTCGCCACATATACGTTGTGCTCGACACATCATCAAATTTATTTGTTAAGTAAACTTAAGCCACATCATATTTTATACATAAGACGACTAACAATAGTGACAACTCAAATGCATTTTATTAGACAACTATACACAAAATACTTAATTCTTCACTTCTCTACAAGTTCGAACTTTTAGGCGAGACATAATTTTTTTTCATGGTATTAGAGCCTTCGGGCTCATGCCCACATCCTGGGTTCAACCCCCACTAATAGCAAAAACTCTACCCACTTTAAATTATGAGGGAGAGTATTAGGGAACTATATACAAAAGAATTTTACAAGTTTGGACTTTTAGATGATTATACACTCTTCTTCCCAATAATTCCATAAGTGAGGGAGAGTATTAGGAAATTATATACGAAATAATTAATTATATACATCTTTACAAGTTTGAAATTTCGATGAGACAATTTTTTTAATGGGATCTGAGCATAATATTGTGAGTGCAGGAAATTCTTTCATGATATCATACCATGGTGTTATGAATCGTGCAGGTGCATATGAGATTAATCCATAGTCAAAACAAAAATAACACGGAATTAATAAATATCTTCCGAAGGAGGTGAATATAACTCATGAATGACATACTTTTAACAAAATTGAAAAATAATCCTGTCAAAAAAAAAAAAAAATTGAAAAATATAATCGGCTGCAACTGTAAGTCTATAGAAGTGATGTATATTTTTCTTATTTAATAAGAAAACGAAATTTGAACTGCAGTTTTATATATATTGATTTGATTTTGAAGGAAAACGAAAAATCATGTTTGTTATGCCAATTGACCATCTCATGTGGCCTTAGAAAAGTACTATACCTAATTATCTTAAGAAAATTAAATATTGGACTCAAGACTGATGCTCACACATTTAATTTGTGGGCACCTAATTATTAAACTAGTAGTTTGTACAACAACCCTATAATTCATGTCAAATAATGTTAAAGTATGCAACAATTTCAATTATGTTGCACAATTAAAAAATTTAAGATGATGACCAATAAGTGTATAATAAAAAAATTAATTTATATATAAATTTAACATGCTGAGATTAACAATTTTCTCTTAATAAGATAACTAATAAACCATGCCTAAAGATTAGCATAAAAATATAGCAAGAATTGAACGTTAATTAGCTGATGTGTTTGCATGAAAAAAGACAAAAAAACAACGAGATCTTATGTGTTAGGCTAAGCGAAAATGGATAGAGACCCTCCAAATCTTCTCCAAGGATATATTGGAGGATTGGAGGATGAAATGATGGAAAATGGTGTTTGGTGAAATAATCAGGTGATAAATTGATATTTTTGTATGTAAAAAACGTTAGTGAAGCTAATAATTTATACGCAAAATTTATACAAACATAGTTATTTCATAATATTTTATCATTCTAGTACCTAGAAAATTGAAAGTTTCGTCCCATCTCAATCGAGAAGCCAAATAATCAGATATTTCAAACCAAATTAAATGCCAAAATAACACTAGTAAGTTTAATCATTTCAAACCAATTTTTTTTTTTGATAGCGCAAAGTTAAATGTTAGTTGTTAGAAGTTAGTACACCAAGCACCCAAATACTCCACTAAATCGTCAATCCACCTTATAACTCCCATAACTTCAAATTCGTTCTCAAAGAGAATCGAACCTGAGACTCCCACTCAAATAAGAAATCCAATGGCCTGGTGGGCTTAGCCCACCTGGTTTTCAAACCAAATTAAATTTGTAATATATATAGAACCCAACAAAACAAGCAGACGTCACTTTAGACACTGCCAGCAAAGATTAAACCGATCGATGGACATTTGTACAATAAATGGTGTATGCTCATCGATTGCATATATCAACTTTAGCAGTGAGTAATGATGTCTGGTCTAAAATCGAGACAATCAATTTCCACTTAATTCAATATTCAGAAATCCACTTGAATTTGGAAGGTGAGCTTCATAAATTTAGGTGAATTTATTACTACATTTTTCTTTTTTGAGAAATTAACAGTATAATAATTTCTAAAACTCTGAATATTTTTTTATCGGGAAAATAAACTATGATTTTTTCTTTTAGAAAACATTTTTTTTTCCGAAATTCATGAAAAATTCGAGAAATGGAAATGTAGAACATCTAGATTCGATATCATTCAGTATATAACTACACAAACAATGGATTTTAATGAAAAATGTTTAGAAGATACTTAAATAAACAAGACAGATTTTTATAAAACCTAAAACAAGAAAATGGTTTCTCGTAGTGTTTCTCACAGAAAATTGAAGGCACCGTGTGAAAAAGAAATAAATGTCTTCTTATCTCAACCAAGAGTCACTCTTCTGTGCACCCTATGCACCAATTCAAATTGGTGCAATTGAATTCAATTTTAATTTGGATGAACTATGCACTCTAAACCCTAACCCCTAAACAATGAACCCTAAATCATATATAAATCATTCGGGCCGGGTGAACCATGAACCACTTGGCTGAGTGAACCATGAATCACTCGGACCGAGTTTGGGTCCTGGTAAAAAAAAAAACCCACCTAAAACTAAAATTAAATTTAAAAAAAAACTGAAATTGAAAAAAACAAAAAAAACTAAAACTGAAAAAAATAAGAAAAAGAACTCCTAAAATTAAATTACACTAAATTGATTTGATGCAAATGGTGCACATGAGAATTTGCCCTCAATTAAAGATCCAAACATAAAAAATTGAAGCAATTTCCTTTTTCTTTCTTTTTTATTTTCTCGAAAAAATAGTTTATTGAAAAAACTTACTCTGATAAAGCATTACATGTTCAATATGCTGTTTAAGTTCCAGATATTTCTTACAAACTGTCACTGACATCACACACATTGAATAAAAATACATTGTGAAACACTAAATGAGATCTCTATTTCTTTTACTAATGATGCTAAGTGTCATCTAAAAAATTAATATAGATAGATAAATTTTATATCTCTCTACAATTTCGAATCTACATGTAAATTAAAAAAAAAAAATCATAGTATGATGAGATATAAATTATTTCACTTATTATAGTCCTCTTTTCAGACTATTTCCATTTATGGGGTGATTTTTTTCTTTCTAAACTAGATCTCTATTTCAAACCATTGTTTCATTTTCTTATTCCATATTATGTAAATTAGGTGCATCATAAATATTGAAACAATAGACTAAACAAGGTTTATAAATAAATGAAAAATTGAGAGTAGTGAAGGAGACATGAAGAGAAGAATCTGCTTTGTATGTGGGTTTTAGTTTCTGATTGCTCTTTAGTCTTTAGGCGGCACAAAAAGTTTACAAAAGCAGGAGACCATTACAAAAGGGCATAAAAAGTGAAATTTTGGGTCCATATCCCTATATCTCTCTCACATTGACCCCCAAAATCTTCAAGAAAATTTCTCTCTCCAAAAAGTTTTAACCTTTTCCTAGCTTTGACTTTCAGGATAAGTACTTTTGTCTTTCCCATGAAAGGGGCTTTCATGAATCAGATTAGAAAAAGGAATATAATAGAAGCACTGAAACAAGAATGTGATCAGATGAAAAAAAACAATTAACTATCACCATAAAAAATGAGATTAAAATACTAATCCAAACAATATAATACTCTATTTGATAACAGTGAAAATGGGCTGTCTCAAGATTTCATTTTTTTTAATTAGGGAGACTTAAATGTGCCTTGGGGTTAGCAAAATTGGGCTCTTTTAAGTCAACCCTCAATTGAGGAAATCATAAAGCCTAGTTTCTTGAATTATTTTACTAGGGTGAGTGCAATTTCCATTTTTTTGGGGGCTAATTAGTATTTAGATCCAATAATTATGGGGTTCTGCTGGTAAAGATTTATTGCCCAAAAATTCAAATCTTCACCATCTCTGCATCACATTAAATTTCCCCTTTCTCTCTGTAAATTTGACCTTGCAGTTTCCTCTTTCCAGTTAAAATTTAAACTCAAAAACCCCTGTTTTCATCTGAATCCCTGCATTCTAGTCAAATGGGACGCTTGTACAAACCCTCATCACCATAAAGCTCCAATTTTTACAACAATTTCCCCAAAATTTCAAGAAAAAAACAGAACATGGGTTGGGTTTTCCTTGAAATGAAAGGAACCACCTTTCTCTCTCCTTCCCAACAGCCATACTTCCTCTTTCTCTCTCCTCCTCCACCACCCCCTTTTCAGTCTCCAAACTCCAGTGGCTTCAACTTGAACAACAAGGTAAGCCCTAGCATGCTGCTAATTATCATAATCCTTGCAATTATCTTTTTCATCTCTGGTTTGCTCCATCTTTTAGTTAGATTCTTGTTGAGGCCCCCTAATAGGGACCCTGATGAATTGGACAATGTTACTGCACTCCAAGGGCAGTTGCAGCAGCTTTTCCATTTGCATGATTCAGGGGTAGATCAGTCTTTTATTGACACTCTCCCTGTTTTCAATTATAAGGCCATTATAGGTGTTAAGGATCCCTTTGATTGTGCTGTGTGTTTGTGTGAATTTGAGGGTGAGGATAAGTTGAGGCTTTTGCCTAAATGTAGCCACGCTTTTCACATGGATTGTATTGACACTTGGCTATTGTCACACTCCACTTGCCCTATTTGTAGAGCTAGTTTGCTTCAAGATTTTTCTCAGAATAATGCCAATTGTTCTCCTTTGGTTCTTGTTCTTGAATCTGGGAGTGAGAGTTCTAGGGAAATTGGGAGGGTTAATTCAAATCTGAGTGATGAATGTGGTCTAGGTTTAGGTCTTGGTTTAGATCCAAAATCTGGTGAAATTCAAGCAAAAGATGATGAAATGAGCAAGAAAAAAGAAAAGGTTGTGTCTGTGAAATTGGGGAAATTCAAGAATGTTGATGATGTAGGTGAGGGTAGTAGTGACATTAATGCTGATGCAAGAAGATGTTTTTCAATGGGTTCATTTGCTTATGTGATGAATGACAATTCATCTTTGTTAGTTCCCATAATTACCCCTATCAAGAAACAATCAAGCCAAAAACCCCCATTGACACCAGGGCATAGGCAAGCAATGTCTGAGTGTGGCTGTGATTCAAGGAGGGAATTCAACGGCTTTGATTCATTTAAAATTTGTAAAGATGGTGGTGGTGGTTCAAAGTATATTGGAAGAAGTAGTAAAAGGGAGAGTTTTTCTGTCTCCAAAATTTGGTTGAGGGGGAGGAAGGATGCCGTCTCGATTGATTCGTCGAGACGGGCCTTCTCGTTCCGGTTCCCTGTGAACCGGAACGCGGTGGCTGCCGATGATTTGAAGGGGAAGAACACGAGGAGGACGGCTTCGGAAATCGACATGAGGAGGTGGGAGAGTGGAGGTAGTGAAATTGGTGTGGATGAAGAAATTCAGAGCTGTAATAGTTTGGATTCTCAGGCAAATGCTCCTTCATTTACAAGGAGGACTCTTCTTTGGCTTATGAGAAAGCCAAACAAAGTTGTTCATTCAAAATTTTTCCTCCAATGTTTAATTAGATTATTAGTATTATATTTTGCATTGTGTTTGATTAATACATTCTTCAAAAGGAAATTAGTGTCAACTAGAAAACACAGTTTTTGCACTACAAAATTTGTACCAAAATGCAAAATTTATTTGATAAAAATCTCTTGTAATGTTAGTTACTATTGTTTTATTTTTTTGCATTTATTGACATGTTTGTTTTTAAGTGGTTATAGTTAAGTCTATTAAATAACAATTTCAAAGCCAGCTATGAGTGAGTTTACTTTCTGCTCCTAATTGAGCATTTTTTGAATATGTTGAAGCTGTTTAAGAATTATTTGATTTAATCATATTTTTTGTCAATATTCTCAGCTTCCAGAGTTGATGTGCTACATGTGAGCATTTAAAGTCTTGCATTATGAACCTGTCCTAGTTAGTTTTCAGCATTTATTTGGATCTCGTTTTCAGACAAAATATTTGAAAATTCACCCTTTTCTTTTTCAAGAAAAATTATTTTTTATTAAGTGTCCCCACCATTCTACTTATAGTTCGTATTAAACGGTTAAACCCTCTAACAAGTTTTATAAACTTATGCAAAATAATGGCAAGAAAAAACAGAGAACTCAAAAAATAAAAAAATAAAAAGATGAAAAATAACATCTTTGCGAATTTTTTTTAATATTATTAATTATTTTTATTGAATAATATAATTTGATTTCAATGAACAATTTATTCCTTATTTTTTATTGGAAAGTAATTCATGTCCTATTCTCATTAGTCCACTATCAATATATACAAGTGTTGGTAGTGTAATCTGCCTATAATCAAGCTAATCAGAGTGAGTGTAATCTGTCTATAATCAAGCTAATATAATGCTGAGTTAATGACTACAGATTAGTACAAGATTTACATTTTACTAGGCTATTTATCTAATACACCCCTGCAGTCGAAACGAGAGGTTCTCGTACGCTGAGACTGGCTCGAAAGTCTTGAAAGAGGACATGCGGTAGCCCTTTAGTGAAGATGTCGGCAATTTGATATCTAGAGGGGACATGAACACGAACCTGGCCACGTGCGACTTTTTCGCGTACAAAATGAATGTCCATTTCAATGTGATTAGTGCGCTGATGTTGAACCGGATTTTCTGTGAGATAAATCGCACTAATATTATCACAATAAACCAGCGTGGCTTTCTGAAGAGGAACATGAAGTTCAAGTAAAAGATTACGAAGCCAACATGATTCAGAAACGACATTCGCAACACCCCTGTACTCAGCTTCAGCACTAGAACGGGACAATGTTGGTTGGCGTTTTGAAGACCAAGATAGGAGATTGTCACCGAGGAAGACGCAATAACCAGAGGTTGAGCGACAGGTATCTGGACATTCTCCCCAATCTGCATCTGAATAGGCAACAAGAGTCGAGATTGGTGATTTATATAAATGGAGGCCATAGTGCAGAGTACCTTTAATATATCGAATAATGCGTTTTAGTGCTGCCATGTGCGCATCTTTCGGATCATGCATGTGAAGACAGACTTGTTGCACAACATAGGAAATATCGGGTCGTGTAATATTGTAGAGCTCCTGCTAGACTCCGATAATGAGTGGGGTCGGTGAGAGGTGAGCTGGCTGAATGGCTAAGTTTACCATTAGTGTCAACAGGTGTGGAAGTAGACTTGCATGCGGTCATGCCGGCCTTTTCAATTATCTCTTCAGCATATTTTCGTTGACTAAGGAATAACCCTTTTTTATTTCTAGTAACAGCAATCCCCAAAAAATAACTAAGTTCCCCAAGATCCTTCATTGCAAATTCTGAAGCAAGACGAGCCATAATAGATTTTCGCAACATGTCGGATGAGGCGGTGAGGATAATATCATCGACGTACAAAAGGAGATAGGCCATATGTGTACCATGTCGATAGACGAATAACGAATGATCGGATTTGCTGTGTGTGAAACCGATTGTAGACACAAAATCAGTGAATCGCTGATACCACGCACGTGGAGCCTGCTTCAATCCATACAAAGATCTCTTTAAAAGACAAACATAATCGGGATTGGATGCATCACAGAAGCCAAGGGGTTGATGCATATAGACAAGCGTGTGAAGGTTGCCATGTAAGAAAGCATTCTTCACATCTAGTTGATGAAGTTTCCATGACTTGGATAGTGCTATGCTCAAACCTGAACGAATCGTAGCTGGTTTTACAACAGGGCTAAATGTTTTGTCACAGTCAACGCCAACCTGTTGAGACCTGCCATCACAAACAAGACGGGCTTTGTGCCGCTCAAAAGATCCGTCAGCATAGTTTTATGACGAAAAATCCACATGCATCGTATGATATTAGCATCACGAGGACGGGGTACTAACTCCCACGTCTCATTTTTAATAAGAGCGTTAAACTCATCGACCATGGCGGCTTTCCAATTCAGGTCGGTCAAGGCGAGTTTGGGATTTTTTGGTAGAGGTGATGGAGAAATGGATGATGTGAGGTTGAAGTTGTTGGGGAATAAGTTGCACGGATCTATTCGGGATGAATATTTAAATACAAATTTAATTCTTATAATTATTACTAGCATGAATTAATCCTATATTAATTTAAATAATAATCCAACAACAAATCATGCATATAAACAATTCACGTAAAATCTACGCATGCGGAAATTCTACGAGTTTACGTGAACATACCTCTTGGGACGGCAATGGTCTTGTTGATTAGACACACCAAAAGAACTTCCCAAGTATTCCCTTAATCCTTGCTCGACTATCCGGTGGTAGGACGCTTGCGAACAATTAACAAAAGGAAAATAAACTTTGTTGCACCACCTTTGTGGATTTACTAATTTTTTTCAGCACATGGAATTGTACTTGGGAATGAAAGAATCATCCCCTATTTATAGATAGGGTGGTGGTCGAAATTTTAGGGAAAAAACAATGTGGGAAAATCTTTTCTTGATCTCCAAGAAATCTTGAATATATCTCCTATATTCTTTTTCCCATAATTATAATATTCCACAAAAATCTCACCTTATATTTGTTATGGAATTTTTGAAATATTAGGCAAGAATCCAAGATTTGGATCTTCTTGAATTTATGAGATATTCTTGTATTTCAAGAAATACACATCTTTCATAATATCTTTTCAAGAAAATCAAAAAAATCTTTCTTGCCCTTTATGTTTCAATATTTTTGAAAATTGCTTCATGGATAACCAAGTGGGAGATTTCTTGAATTTAATGAGATAATCTTGTATTCCAAGAATACATATCTTCATTCCATAACAAAATTCAAAGAAAATCTTTCTCCCCTTTTATCCATAAATTTCAAAAATTATGGGAAAAATAAGCAACAATATTTATTTTATTTTAAACACCTTTTTCAGTTATTGGACTATATGTTGGGCTACTTAGGGGGCCTTTATGAGAATTAAGATTGAACCTCCCAATGGATCTTGAATTATTAATATTGAGCCACAATATTATTCAAGCCCATAAATATTAATTAATCCCACTACATAATTAATATTGCACTATCCATCTTAACCCATATTACAGTCAATATGGCTCCCGGTTATTATTTCCCGTATATAAAATTATCTAGCCCATTAATTAATTCAAACCACTGAAATAACTTTCCATTAATTAATATCTTTTGTCCTTGGTTAAGGAACAATTCAACATTATTATCCATACCGAAAACTAGTTCCGCTTGCAAGATTTGGTATGATAAAGCTTATGAACCTCCCAAGAATATAAATCGAACAAAGCGTGCTTGCACACGATTCTCCGTATTAAATCTTAGCAATCACATGTGACCAATAATATTGCCCAAGATAAAAAGTATTGAATCTCGTTGATTCTCTACCCATGATAAGTCAAAGCAATAGTTACCAACCACACGTGATCCTATTTAAGGAACGAAGATTAAGAAATAACGAACCACTGAGGTCTAATTCTTCCTTGTTCAGTTCTGAAGAATTTGTCCTCTTGTATGTCCTATTCAGTGCATCAGTCATGCATTAGTGTAAACTCTTGGTCAAGACAAGCCAATCCGAGCCTTACACTTCAACCTTTCACGATGGATTGTTCATTTCCATCTAGGTCGTGAATGGTGTACTTTTAGTTACAAGGGACTGTTAATTTAATCTTCTGTGATCTGGTATCACTAAATTAACTACAATGTAACACGTACTATTTATTGAGCAGTTATGCAAATAAATATATGTAACATTCGATGATATTTAAAGCATCGATGATAAACAATTTATTTCATAGAATAAGTCCAAAATTCAGTTTTGATTATACAAAGTAAAACATACTTTTCAGTATAATCCCAACAATCTCCCACTTATACTCAAAGTCTGCTTTTAAGTATACTACAACATGTCTCATGTAGTTCCTAATACGTGACATCTAATGTCACCTACACAAACCTAATAATTTCTCCTACTTATACTCAAAGCAGATTGACAACGGTCTTGACACCCATTCCTTCCACATGTCTCTCGAATGTATTGAGAGGCGACCCTTTGTGAATGGATCTCGCTAGGTTGTCTTCCCGACGCTATCTTTGCCACATCTATATCTCTCTCTTAACGATATCTCGTATAAGATGGTATTTCCTTTCAATGTGTTTCTTTCGGCTTTGTGGGCTATTGGTTCCCTTGAATTTGCAAATCTTGGCATTGTCACAATAAAATGATATTTTTTCTTTGGGCAAATTCGGAACTACATTCAAGTCCACTAGGAAGTTCTTGAGCCAAATCGCTTTTTCATTTGCCGCATAAGCGACTACATATTCGGCTTCCATGGTAGAATCTCGACGATTTCGCTGACGCTTCTCCATGTCACGACTCCTCCCCATGTAAAAACACACTGGGAGGTAGATTTTTACGAGTCTATGTCCGATTGGAAATTCGAAGTCCGTGTGGCCGATGGGGATTAGACTATCGACCGATAAATTAACATTCTATCCCGAGTTCTTTTGGATACTTGGGAATGTTTTTAATCGCCATTCAATATTCTTTCCGGGTTACTTTAATATCTTGCCACCATGCCCAAGCAAAGAAAGCGGATATTCGGTCTCGTGACACAAAGACATTGCATACATAAGGCTTCCGGCACCGAAGCATAAGGAATGCCTCTCATGTCATCTATCTCCTCAAGCGTCTTAGGGCACATTTTTCTTGGATAGATGGATTCCATGTCCGAAAAGGTACGAAGCCTTTCTTGGAATCTGCATCTTTGAATCGTTTCAAGGCGGTGTCTATGTATGAATCTTGCGACAAGCCTATCATCATTTTCTTGCGATCTCGGTGATCTTGATCTCAAGGATGTGTCTGGCTTCCCTAAGTCCTTCATATCAAACCTGTTTTTGAAAGCCATGCCCTTACGTCGATAACACCTTTACATCGTTCGATGATCGAGAATGTCTTCTACGATAGTACTAAGAATACCAATGCGATTAAAATCCACGCTTTTTGTACACACAACTTTCGAACTCGTTTTGATCAAAAGACTTTATTACATGATCAAAACATTGGTTCCAACTCTCGATGCCTGTTTGAGTACGTAAATGGACTTCATGAGCTTACAAACTAGGTGTTCTTGGCTTTTTCAATGAAGCCTTGAGGTTGTTGCATATATATCTCTTCATCAAGACTTAGTTAAGGAAAGTCGTCTTGACATCCATTTGCCGATTTCAAAGTCGAGATGCGCAACAATCGATAAGAGAATTCGGATGGACTAGAGCATGGCTATGGCTAAAAAGTTTCCTCATAATCGATCCCTTCTTTTCTCGAGTATAACCTTTCGCCACGAGTCTTTGCCTTGAAGGTTTCACCTTCCCGATCCGATCATCTTTTCTCTTATACACCCACTTTGCAACCAATGGGTTTGACCCCATTAAGTGGTTCGACTAGCTCCCACACTCTGTTATGATTCATAGAACCCATTTCGCTTTCATTCTTTGTTTGCCAAGAATCTGCATCCTTGTCTTGGATTGCCTCGTCATATGTCCATGGGTGCGATTCGTCTTGTCAGGAATCAAGTCGAGGACTCTCCTATTCCCATGAATCTCTCGGGCTGTTTTCACAACCCTCCCACTTCTGACGAGGTTCGGTTGTGTAAGTGTGTCATTTGGTATGTCATCTTATCTGATTGGCATTGAGGTTAGCCCCTTAGCTCATTTAAGGTAATCTCATACGGGTCTTCTTTTCGTTCATATAGTCTTCTTCCAAAAATCTAAAGTGGGTGCTTATTACCACATTTTGATCTTGAACCATAGAACATACACCCTTTTGTTCCTCGGGGTATCCCACAAACAACCTTAATTACGATCGAGGATCCATTCTGGGCTTCCTTGTCAAACCGTGGGCGGACACCCCAAATTCTCATGTGTCTCAAACTAGGCTTGCGCATGGGTCCCACAATTCTTTAGGAGTTTTGGGAACCAATTTGGATGGCACCAAGTTCGAGAATGTAGGTCGCTTTGTTTCCAAGGCATGACCCCAGAACGACTTGGGAAGATCCGCATAACTCATCATAGATCTAACCATTTTCAAAAAGAGTTCTGTTTCTTCGCTCTGCAACCCCGTTTTGTTGAGGGTTTTGGTGCGATTAATGGGATGTAATCCCTTCATCGACAAGTAGTTCAAAAACTCATCATTTGAGGTATTCGCCTCCACGATCGGATCGTAGAGACTTGATACGTTTTTCCCTATGATTCTCTGCTTGAGCCTTAAATTCTTTTAATTTCTCAAAGGTCTCAGATTTATGCTTCATAAGGAAAATATAACCGTACCTTGAGTAGTCATCAATAAAAGTGACAAAATACTCATAACCTCCTCTTGCTTTGGTTGACATTGGACCACATACATCTGTGTGAACGATTTCTAACACTTCTTTGGCTCTATTCCCCTTGGCTCCAAATGCCCTCTTGGTCATTTTACCCTCCAAACATGATTCGCAGGTTGAAATTGGTTCAACTTGGAGAAACTCCAGTGAACCGTCTTTCACCAACCTTTGGATCCTCTTTGGATTTATATGTCCCAATCTTAGATGCCATAGAAGTGTCTCGTTCACGTCTGATGAACATTTTCTTTTCTCGGAAACAATTGATGTGTTATAGGATGCATTTCGTGAGTGGTGTGCACTGTTAATTGTATAGAGATTATTCGACAACGTTCCATGACAAATAAATTTATCAAAAAGAGAAATGGTAACAACTTTATTAAAAGTAACCGAATATCGATCAAGAAAAAGTTTAGAAACTGAAATTAATTTCTTTCTAAAATTTGGAACGTAAAGAACATCTCTTAAAATTAAAACTCTGTCTTCAAAAGACAGGTGCACTTCTCCCACTGCTTCAGCTGCCACTCTCGTAGCATCGCCCAGTGTGATGAGGATCTCACTCCCACTAAGTTGCCGGGTCCGCTTGAACCCCTGTAAAGTGAAACAAACATGATCAGTGGATCCCTTATCCACCACCCATAAATGGGAGGCATACACCGCAAAACAAGTTTCAACAACTAGTGCGTGAGAATTACCTTTCTTTCCATTCCTTTTGGTTTGGAACAGGCTAACCTCCAATATCCTTTCTCACCGCAATTAAAACATTTTCCTTTTGGTCCTTTCTTGACACCCAAACTTGACTCTTGTCTTTTTCTCACTTTTCTTAGTGATGAGTTTGCTTTGGTTCTGACCACTTTCCTTTTCTTGAGACTTGCCTTCCACTGGCCTAGATATCGAGAAAAGACTTTTGGTCACCAATGCTTCATCTTTCTTTCCTAAATGCTTCTCTATTTTCTCCAAGGCTTCTTGTAGGATGTCCATAGTAAATATGTGATCACTCATCACAAAACTACGATAAAACCCGTGAAGCATCTTGGAAGAGTTAGCAAAAAAATCGATTTGGGCCTCATCACAATACTTAGTACCGAGATAAGCCGGTTTTTCAAAATGGTGTTTAATTTCGAGAACATGCTCCTCACGGGTGTTCCTCGACCATCTTTACTTTGACCACGTCGTCATTTTTAAACCGATTGATCATGCGGTCTTTTGTTAAAAACATTTCTTCAAGACTTTGCATAATTTCGCGCGGCCAGACTCAACACCTTCATGAATGTGTCTCAAATCATCAGACAGTGAAGTCAAGATTACACATTTTATGGGTTCATTGGCCTGCTCCCAAATATTATACGAGTGTCTTTCCGCATTAGATGATTTATCAGTAGGCTTAAGTGGCTTGGGTACATCAAGAACCCAATAATGTTCTTGTCTTGGGTAGGACAAAAACTCATATTTCGTTTCCAAACATTATAGTTGTCACCGATTAATTGGTGTTCTTTGAGTGTATATAACAGTGGATTAAAAGGTTGCGACATGATGAACTGAAATAAACAATAATATGCATAAGCACAAATATATCACAAGATTCGATCACATGCATCATATTAAAATCTCAAAAAATATGAACATGCATCGCCTAACATCTCAAAAGCAGTTTAAATAAGTCACGTGGGGTGGGTCATTATTTAAACACATTCAAGCGAGTTACAAACAAAAACGATTTACAAACCTTTAATATCTAGATTAATAGTTGGCTCCCACTTGACCAATATAAAATTGACAGGACTTGGGGAAGTATATGCATATCAATTTTATACCTAAGTAATAACCATGATTAAATCTGAGGATTATTATTTCGCTTTGAGCGAGCCTCGTGGGGGGTCATCTTCGCCACTAGTAATAATCCACAATCATCCATTTGGAATTCATTCATGTGAAAGCTAACTTTTGACCGTCCCGTGGGGGGAATTTCTCCAAAAGAATTCACAAATAAATAAATCATGGAGGTCAAAATTAATTTAATTTTATTTTCCAGAATAAAATTGTCAATTAATTATTTAAACATACTTAGTAATTTTGAAGGTGAAATTTTTCATTGGGAAACTCTCATGCAAACACATTTAAACAAATTAAATAAAGCATAAGATAACACAATAATAAATCAAGCAAAGCGGAAAAATAAACATATTGGGCACAAATTATCCAATTGTCATGGTTTGATTTTTCTTGGCTTGATTTTGAAGAAACGCAGTCTTGAATTTCTCTCACTCGATCGTCTCGAAAAAGAACTCCGTCTCAAACGCCACGCCAAGTAGCTTCGCGGCAGGATGCACGCCGCATCCAACATCCCTTGCAAAGCGGCCTTTATAAAATCCGCCTTAACTTGTGTAGCACAGACGCTTTGCTCTTTCAGCGGCGACCAGCCATTCGGCCTTTCGGTAAAGGAGGGCGGCAACCTTGAAACGCCCAGCCAGCGCATCCGCGTATCCCTTCGCCGGCCTCGTCTCGCCCGTGGAACTTCGCGGTGCCATGCGTCCCCATCCCCCCGCCGCTCCGCCCAGCCTTCGCCTCCTTTCGCCCATCCGCTTGCGCCGCCCAGCGCGTGTGCCTATGTGCCCGCCCGTCTTGTATGTCTTTGATCCTCGCTCGGCCTCGGCCTGCGCCGCCCCCACGCGTGCGTCGCGTGCGTGCGCGTCGCGTCGCGCCGTGCCTCCCTTGGCGCGTTTCACGCGACTTCGCGCCGCCACGCTGATTCGGATTTTTTATCCTTTAATTCTTAAATCTTCGCCTCCGCTTTTCGATCCGATTACAATTTATTTACAAAAATAAATAAACCTAGATCTAGACTAGTCTATTACATTGATCAAATCAAACAAATCCTAATCTACTCGTGGATTTTTCTCACGAGGCAAAAAACGAATCCGAAGCTAATCAATTAAAACCACAATTTATATGCATGCATAAATAAACACATTAAATTCTATGACAATTGGATACCTGCAAAAAAGATCTAGCAATTCTACTATCCAATTTCAAATTTAATGACAACGAATTAAATTACAATTTAAAATTCAGAGCCCGAAACCGTGGCTCTGATACCAGTTGTTGGGGAATAAGTTGCACGGATCTATTCGGGATGAATATTTAAATACAAATTTAATTCTTATAATTATTACTAGCATGAATTAATCCTATATTAATTCAAATAATAATCCAACAACAAATCATGCATATAAACAATTCACGTAAAACCTACACGATGCGGAAATTCTCTGAGTTTACGTGAACATACCTCTTGGGGACGGCAATGGTCTTGTTGATTAGACACACCAAAAGAACTTCCCAAGTATTCCCTTAATCCTTGCTTTCGACTATCCGGTGGTAGGACGCTTTGCGAACAATTAACAAAAGGAAAATAAACTTTGTTGCACCACCTTTGTAGATTTACTAATTTTTCCGGCACATGGAATTGTACTTGAGAATGAAAGAATCATCCCCTATTTATAGATAGGGTGGTGTTCGAAATTTTAGGGAAAAAACAATGTGGGAAAATCTTTTCTTGATCTCCAAGAAATCTTGAATATATCTCCTATATTCTTTTTCCCATAATTATAATATTCCACAAAAAATCCCACCTTATCTTTGTTATGGAATTTTCGAAATATTAGGCAAGAATCCAAGATTTGGATCTTCTTGAATTTATGAGATATTCTTGTATTTCAAGAAATACATATCTTTCATAATATCTTTTCAAGAAAATCAAGAAAATCTTTCTTGCCCTTTATATTTCAATATTTTGAAAATTGCTTCATGGATAACCAAGTGGGAGATTTCTTGAATTTAATGAGATAATCTTGTATTCCAAGAATACATATCTTCATTCCATAACAAAATTCAAATAAAATCTTTTTCTCCCTTTTATCCATAAATTTGAAAAAATTATGAGGAAAAATATGCAACAATATTTATTTTATTTTAAACACATTTTTCAGTTATTGGACTATATGTTGGGCTACTTAGGGGGCCTTTAGGAGAATTAAGATTGGACCTTCCAATGGATCTTGAATTATCAATATTGTGCCACAATATTATTCAAGCCCATAAATATTAATTAATCCCACTACATAATTAATATTGCACTATCCATCTTAACCCATATTACAGTCAATATGACTCCCGGTTATTATTTCCGTGTTTAAGATTATCTAGCCCATTAATTAATTCAAGCCCTTTGAAATAGCTTTTCATTAATTAATATCTTTTGTCATTGGTTATGAGCGGTTCAACATTATTATCCATCTAGGAAACTAGTTCCACTTGCAAGATTTAGTATGATAAAGCTTATGAACCTCCCAAGGGGGCAAATCGAACAAGCTTACTTGCACACGATTCTCCGTATTAAATCTTAGCAATCACATGTGACCAATAATATTGCCCAAGATAAAAAGTATTGAATCTCGTTGAGTCTCTACCCATGATAAGTCAAAGCAATAGTTACCAACCACACGTGATCCTATTTAAGGGCGAAGATTAAGAAATAACAAACCACCGAGGTCTAATTCTTCCTTGTTGGGATTCAAGATTTTTTGTCCTCTGTAGATCCTATTCAGTGCATCAGTCATGCACTAGTGTAATCTCTTGGTCAAGACAAGCCAATCCGAGCCTTACACTTCAACCTTTCACGATGGATTGTTCATTTCCATCTAGATCGTGAATGGTGTACTTTTAGTTACAACAATTTATTAATTTAATCTTACGTGATCCGGTATCACTAAATTAACTACAATGTAACACATACTATTTATTGAACAATTATGCAGTAAATATATGTAACATTCGATGAAATTTAAAGCATCAGTGATAAACAATTTATTTCAGTAAATAAGTCCGAAATTCAGTTTTGATTATACAAAGTAAAAGCATACTTTCCAGTATAATCCCAACAGAAGTGGCGTTTCGGTCGGGAAATTCCGTGCATACTGCGTGTGATTATGGTTCAAGGGTGTGGTTCAGGTGCAGGTGCTGGAGTTGGGTTGGTTTCTGTTATGTATGGTTGTTGGATTTGTGTAGTGGTTTTGTGAAATTTGGGGGGGTTGGTGAGTGGGACAAGCTTGAAATTTTCATTGTTGGAGTTAGATGATGGGCTCATAGGTGGTGTTTGGATGTCTGAGTGGCGAAATTTGGGGAAGCGTGAAATTTGTTGGTTGTTTGTGGAGTTTGAGTTTTGTGTGAGATAGTGGAGCAGCGGATTAAGTGTGTCATCAAGGAAATTATAAGTGAAATTCTTAGAATTGTGAATTTTAGAGAAGGAGAAGACGGACTCATAAAAAATGACATGTGTTGAGATAATCATTTTGTGAGAAGAAAGATCGTAACACTTATAACCTCGATGATTTTGTGGATAACCCAAGAAAACACATGGTGTAGAACGAGATTGAAGTTTGTGAATTTTGGGATGAAGTGGGTAACAAAGACAACCAAAAACTTTTAGATGTTTGTAGGAGGGAATTTGATGATATAGAAGTTGTGTAGGGGAAAGATTTTCAAGAAGTTTAGATGGTAGAATATTGAGAATGTATGTTGCCATTTGGAGGGCGTGATGCCAAAAAATGGGAGGCATGGAAGCATGGGAGATGAGGGTGCGAATAATGTTGTTTATGGAACGGATTTTGCGTTCAGCTTTACCGTTTTGAGACGAAGTATATGGACAAGTAAAACGGAATTGTAAACCGTTGTTTTGACAGAAAAGTTTGAACTTGCTATTGTCATATTCTTTCCCATTATCGCATTGGAAACTTTTAATATTTCTTTGAAATTGGGTTTTTATGAGTGTAGGGGACGAAAAAACTGTATAGACCTGTGATTTTTGACCGAGAGGGAATGTCCACAAAAAAATTGTGTAGTCATCCAAGAAAAGTACATAATATTTATGATCTGCAGAACTTAAGATAGGAGACGTCCAAATATCACTGTGTATAATATCAAAAGGAGAAGTAGTAGACGAGAAATAATTATAAAAGGGAAGTTTAATATGCTTGCCAAAAATACAAGACTCACAAATACGAGATAAAGACGATTGTCTACAAGAAATAGAGTTTGATTTATTCAAAACACGTAAGACATCAGGTCCAGGATGCCCTAATCTGTCGTGCCATAATTTAGAAAAGAGTGCTGCAAATTTTGATGGAGATTTGGTTTGGCGACTGGGAGGGGTGATTGGATACAGGTCACCGGAGCTGTTACATCTCATTATAGGTTTCCCCATCTGAAAATCCTTCACAGAAAAGCCAAAAGGATCAAATTCAACGGTAACATTGTTATCGGTTTTAAACCGACGTACGGAAATTAGATTTTTAATAAGTTGAGGGGCATGGAGCACGTTTGTTAAATGTAAAGGTGGGTGGGGTGGGTGTAGGAATTTCTGACCGTAACCACGAATCGAAATTTCCTGTCCACTACCTACGATGATATTTTTTAACAGTGCTCAAATTAAAATAAGAGGAGAGTGTACCGTTTGAAGTCGTCATGTGAGAGGTTGCTCCAGTATCCATGTACCAGTTGTCATCAGGGGCTTGAAGGGACATTGTATGCATGGCCTGCTCAATGTCAGTGGGCTGAACGTCATTAGAAGAAGCTAATTGAGTGTTAAAAGCCTGCTAGGGGACGTGGTCCAAGTATTCCCGGCCCATTTTTGGAAGGTGAATTGGACCCAGGGGCTGTTGGATACAGGCAAGGGGGCATGTGCCATGGTGGTTGGGTCCAATTGGCCCAAGGTGAATAATAGGCCCAAGGTGGAGGATATGACTGCTGGAAGCCGTGTCCTCGTCCCAAACCTGCATTGCGACCCTTTCCTCTTCCACTGAAGTTGTTGTTGTTGGAGCCAGAGTTGTGTCCATTTCCATTATCTTGCCTTCCACCACTACGCTGACCATTAGTGGTGCGATTTGGGTTCTTGTTTTGAGAGTTGTTGGTTCTATTTTGATTAGAACCAGGTTGAGACAAACGTTGTGGTGGAGCCTCATCAGTGGTGGTGACGAGTGCTTGACCAGCGGCACTAGCGGATTGTTTGGCCTTGATACTTTCTTCTAAAACTAGAGAAGGACCGCGGCCATAGAAATCTGGTAGAGGCTTGGTTTGAGAGAGAATTAAAAGCAACGTTGTCGTAATTTTCATTCAACCGGCAATGAGTTGCAAGACAAGGCATTTTTTAAAATGGCTGGTGAACCGACATCAGCTAGTTGATCAGCGATCATTTTCAACTCTTGGCAATAGGCGGATACATTAGAAAAATTATCCATGTGGATTTGAGTGAATTGATTTTCCAACGAAACTGCCCGTGAAGCCTTGTTGTCTTGGAAAATGGTTGCGAGACGTTCCCAAGCTTTATTCTTGCCGTCATGTTAGGCTTGAGAATGGTATGGAGAAGATCTTTTGAGATTGTTAAAGTAAATCCATTGGCACACAATCGCATCAAGACGAGATGAAAAGGGCCTTGTCCATTTGTGACAACTTTCGGTTCGTTTCCTGTGTCGGAAGTGGATTGAGGTGCAGAAGGGATGATATGGTCGATCACGTCGTAAGCACGACAATGAATTTTGAAAAGCTCCGCCCAAGACGTGTATTGTCCTGTTTCCATCTCAAGGATGATGGGAATGAAATTACGACGTTAACTTCTGGCCGAAAAAGGGATGAAACTTGTTGTTTTTGCATTTTGGGGGAAGATCGACATATGATGATTGAGGAGATGAAAAAAAACTGTGGGGAAGGAGAAAGAGCTGTTAGAGGCACGAGAATTAGGGAGAAGCTCTGATACCATATTGGAAAGTAATTCATGTCCTATTCTCATTAGTCCACTATCAATATATACAAGTGTTGGTAGTGTAATCTGTCTATAATCAAGCTAATCAGAGTGAATGTAATCTGCCTATAATCAAGCTAACATAATGTTGAGTTAATGGCTACAGATTAGTACAAGATTTACATTTCACTAGGCTATTTATCTAATATTTTTCACTGAAAAATATTAATTGTGCATCAATTGCACGATGTACATAATATGAAAATCGAAATTATTAATAAATCTGATGTTTTATATAAACAAATATTAGAAATGTTGTCCAAAGGTATGGTAGTTGTGAACAGTTGATGTCCTAAGTTTAAATACTAGTACTGTCAACACTCAACAGTTGGTAGGTGAATAAAGTTTCAATTAAGAGGAAAACTAACATTAAATTAAGATTAATTACATGAAAGCAACATTTGGAAATCCACATGATGAAATTTCAAGTTTAGGTGTATTTTGAGTTGAAAAGAAACCAAACCAACTGCAACAAGACATACATTTTAAGTGATAAGGTTAATCAATAATCGATCTTAATCAATGGAGCCAATTGTGTCAATATTAGTATTCATGATTTTCTTCCTTAAATCGGTGGAACCACCTTATAATTCTTGTGAAATGATTGATGCTTATATATGTCATGTATTTTTCTGGTCTAATTCTAATCCACATTTATTTTTTTTTTTTTTTTTTTGGAGGAGCTAATCCACATTTATTTCAATCTCTTCGTCATGTGCAACTGCTGGATATAAATGGCCTACGTTGGAATTTATTATATGAATAAATGATAAAAATAATAATCATCTAACACGCAATTGGATCCATTGAAATGCAGTGCCTATGTGAAATTCAAGCACAATTCAATATTGAGGCACACTTGCATGAGACGGTCTCATGGTAAAATGAAACATAAATTGGACATTAACGCTTTAACACTTTGTGAGGAATGAGTATGATTTGTGCTAAGTTGTACACCGTCTCATACATGAGACCGTTTCATATGTGTTTTTGTCTTTAATATTATTTTGCCTGACTTATTTTGTTGGAATTCCTTTGTTTTCATCTATTTTACAGAAAAAAAAAAGTTAATTTAACCTCAAAAAAGGTTTAGATTAATATCATGTGGCATTTTAATTCAAATTATAAAATATTAATTTTGAAGTTGAAAGAAAATGTTAAACAATAAAAAGAAATGATTGTAACAGTAAGGGATTGCGGGAAAGAGAGGAAACAGTGTGAATGTGGTCACAAACTGCAGGCAGGCTGTTGCAATAAATTGAAGAAAAAATAAAATAAAAATACAAATAAATAATAGAGTTGCGTGTGCAAATAGGTGAGTGGAATTGGCAGGACACTATACTACCCTACGTTGTTAGTTGTTACTGTTGTCACGGGCCGGTTATGACCCGCTGCCTGTTGTTATAAGTATGACGTAAGGACACTATTATGCTAACAACACACACTTATGCGAGACAATCCTACAATGAGACGATACATAGTTTGGATATCATATTTTAAAAGAAGTAAATGTTGATTTGTGCTATTTTGTACCCAATCTCTATATAATGCAGTCGCGTCTATGCCTTAATTTGCGATGCACATTTGGTGGCAAACATTCAATTGCCGGAGGCATTAACGCCAAGTAATTCATATCAAGATTCACAACAAATGACTGATGAGGCTAGCAGCCCACTAGTCTAGAATGCTGAAATGTGTATGAAATAGGCCCAAAAATATGTCAAAAGCCCAACAAGCTCAATATTGATGAGTGATCGATGTGTGGTTAAGGGGCCTTGAGGCTCAGGAAAATTTCTAGCAGTGTTGCCAACTTGTATTGGTCTTGACTCTTGTTAAAACTTGCACACACTTGAAAGGGAAATTCCTTCACTTTTACTTTTGTGTGTACATATACACAGACATTGCACGTTTGTCTGCAAATATTCAATGATAGTTGATCTATTTTTCTTTCTTTTTTCTTGAGTATCTGTATAGATGTGTTTGGGGGGTTGGAATCTCGGAATATTTTGGGGCATTGCAACATCTCTTTTGTTGAATGCACTTTTGTGTACAAGCTTTGGACACTACTTTAGGGATGGCTTGGGATCACCATGGTAATCCACACCTCACTTCAGACTAATTTCCTGATTCACAACATTGCAAAACCCACGAAAATAAAAGCAAAAGCTTGGAATGTTTTGCGGTTGGAAATGTTATGGGGTGCGTGGAAATACAGAAATTCAGTCATCTTTAACTCCAAGTGTAGAGGAATGCTTTGATCTTTATGGTGTAAGAGTTTGGAATTGAATTAGAATTAGAGGTAGTTTCCAGTCTTATTATAATGTTAACTATTGGATTGAAAATCCGTTGATTTGTTTAGAAAAACATAGGAGCTTAAATTTGTTTGTATTGTTTATACTCATGTATAGGGATGGCAACCTATGTTTTAAAAGCGGAAACGACGATCGGTACTGACAGTGTCAACGCTTTTGGTCGGACCGGGTCGGACCGTTTTTAAAGCGGTTGAGCCGGTATGACGTCATAATTACGTAATATATAATTAAATATATAAATTATACATCTAACATTAAAATAAGTTCACCAAATTTCACCAAATATCTAGAATATTAAAATAAGTTCACCAAATTTCATACAAGCATAAAAGTTCATCAAATGTTTTACAAACATCAAATGTTATAAGTTCACCAAATGCATGAATATCAACATAAAAATGTCTAATCTGAAACATCACATGTTATAAATTCACCAAATGCATGAATAACAACATAAAAATATATAATCTGAAAGAACATCCAAATTAGCACCACTAGATTTTGGGGGCGCTTTTGAGCGGTTCGACCGGATTTTGGGCGCTTTTGAGTGGTTCAACACCGCTTCGCAGAGCCAGCGGCCCAATGCTTCGAACCGGTTCGTTAGGCTATCCGAGTAGCAGTCGGACCGGTCCGACCCGCTTTTTAAAACATAGATGGCAAAGGGGCGGGTTTGGCCAAACCCGTAACCCGCCCCGCCCCGCCGGGTTTTTTGGACCCGCTCTACCCGCCCCGTGAACCCGGTGGGTTTAACCCGCCCCGCATATTTAATTTCCTTTTCCCTTTATTTTTTAATTCATACTCCTAATTTCATACATGCAATTTTTAAATACATATCGTTCCTAAAAAATAAAACATAAACTAGAATCATCAAATTAAAACAAACAAAAAATACATAATATCATAATCAATCTCATATTAAAGAGAGCACAAAAGGGACTACAGTTACTCATTATTCATTAATTAAACATACCTCATCAAAATAGACATCTTATTATACTGTTTTTTCTTATTATAGTATTGTTATCTTATTAAATTACTATTGCATTATTACTTAATACATTTAATATATACTATATATATATATATACGGGTCGGGATTGCCTAATACCATGACCCACCCCACATCTGGCGGGTTTTCGTTTGATCGGGTTTTAACCCGCCCCATCCGGGATGAATTCGTGTCGGGTTCAGGTTAAAACTCACCCCATTGCCATCCCTACTCATGTAAGGGTTGAGTACCCTTATACTCACTCTATCTTAATGCTGTTTTCTAAAAAAAATAATCTCTTGAAAAATTCTTCATTTAATTCACGATAATATTAAGAGCAGATGACTTTCCAATACAAGCCCCAAAATCCAAATACTAGTAGGTACAAAAAATTTTTCTTAATTAGTTGCTGTGCAGATTAGGCACCAAATTGACCCTTTTACCCTTAATTTCGAATTGTGCATCTGTGGTCACGTGACCCTTTGACTGCTGCAAGAAAAGTTGAATGTACAAACACATTGCATCACCGTCCTTTTTCACTCTTTCTTTTCACCCTTTCTCTTCGGACTCTCTTTGTTCTTATTTTCCCTTTTTTTTTTCCCCAAAATGGGTAATTGCAATTAATTTTTCTTATTCTAATTTTATTGTTTATCTTTTCTTTTATTATATGTTGTTAACATGTCTTATGTGTTTTTATAATTAAATTCATGTCAAAACATATTCTATCTTCTAAAAAATTACACATTCAAAGTATTACAGAAATTCACAAAAACCAAAAAAATTGAAATTTCTTATCAAAATTGAAAAAAAGTACAGAAAATTACGTATCTAAAATAAAAAATTACATATCTTCGACTAAAATCTGAAAAATTACATTCTTTTGTATTCATTTGGACATAGGCTTGGTAATGGGGCGGGGCCGGGAAACAACTCCCCATCCCCGTCCCCGCAAAATTCGGGGCGGGGACGGGGAATCCCCTCGAGCCATTCAGGGAATAAATCGGCCACATTCCCCATCCATGGGAGATTTTTATCCCATGAGGATTCGAGAATCCCACCGCTTTTTTTTTTTTTTTTTTTTTTTTTATTCACAAGTTTAATACAAAATGCCTACAAATTCAAAGTACACATTTAACAACAACAAAAATTAAAAAATAGTTCAACAACAATAAAAATCTGAAATATAAATTTAAGCATACAATATCAAATTAAAATTAAAAATAGTTCATTGTTCAACTCATTTTATCTCTCATAATTAAACACCTTCAAATCTCCGTTTCACATGCATTCATATCAAGCTCCTCTTTAAAAACATAAATAATTTCAATGTTATATATATTAGTAAACTATTATCACAGTAAATATTAAATATTTAGAGTGAATTAATTATAAAATAAATAAATTATTACCTGGCCCAACTCATTATCAACATCATCAAGAAGTGTGGAACATTGCGAACGAGTAGTTGCTCCAATCTCTGAAATACCAAAAATAATTATTAAAATAATACCTATTAATTTACATATATATTTACATATATAATATAATTATATATATATATATATATATTTAAATAATAATAAAAAGTTCGGGGCCCTGCGGGGAACGGGGCGGGATCCCAGCGGGGCGGGGAATACTATCCCCGGCCCTGCCCTGTGGGAGGAAAAAATTCACCGTCCCCGTCCCACGGGGAATTTTCACGGGGATTCCCGCCCCGAACGGGGCGGATCCCCGCGGGGAACGTGAATTCCCCGCCCCGCTGCCAAGCCTATTTGGACATGCACATATTCATCAAATTGATGAACATATTAATGTTTTCGTGCACATGTTCATCAATTGATGAATTTATACATTTCCAGTTTCAGACTCAAATCATCTATCTCCAACCCCAGCAGATCTAGCTTTACTCCAAAAAAAAAAAACAAAAAAATCCCGGATGAAACCCAAATCCCTCATTTACTCCGTCCATAAACACATAGAGCAATTAAACAAGAACTCAAATGGGGTATTGACAATGAAAATAGAGCAATTAAACAAGAATTCAAATGGGGGTATTGACAATGAAAACATGAACATGTGTAAACCACCCAAAAAGAAAAAAAGCCACAATCCACTCAAAACGAAAGAAAAGCCACAATGCTCATCAAATTCACCAGGCACTCTTCTTCTTTCCAACATAGTAACTAAGATACCATAGTAACAAAAAACATGAACATGTTCATCAAATTCATGCACAGATTCATAAAAAAACATGAACATGTTCATGTATTTATGAATATGTGCATCTCCAGTTTCAGTCTTTTATAGATTCTCATCCTCCATCTCCAAAAAAAAAAAAAAATCAAATCTAACAAATTTCATGCTCCATCTCCAAAAACCGACAGAGATTCATCAAACAATTTCAACAGATCTAAGCGAGAGAAATCCATCACACTCTTCCTCCATGAAATATGCAAGCATTCCAATAACAGTAAACCCATCAAACATTAAATTACAGACTCAAAATTTTCAACAATTTGCAGACTAAATTCATGAACCATGAATTACGGATAATTTATTTTTCTACCAATTTTAGTCTGCATAAATCAATTACCATCGAACACCAATTTGCAGACTCAAATTCATGAACCAATTTGCAGACCCAAATTCAAACTATCCCTAATTTGCAATTCAAAACCTGCTAAATTCAGAGGCTCAAATCCACGAAACCAATTTGCAATCCAACAACAGGCGTTGGCCGTCGAGGCCGCGTCGCCAGAGTGGGGGAACCGCCACGACGGAGGTAGGCTGCTGCGGAGGGGGGAGGGGGACGCCGCCGCGATGGAGGTAGGCTGGGTGGAGGCCGCCGCAATTTGGGGGGTGGGGGAGGGTGGGCGCCTCCACCGACGCGAGGGTGGACGCGGCGGCGGCGGCGGCGTGGGGTGGGGCGGTGGTTTCTGAATTTGTGGGTGTGAAGATTAGAGCAGATGGGTTTTTACAAGAAGTGTAGATAGTGAGAGGAGAGAGGGAGATAGGAACGAAAAGAGGATATTAAAAGGTGGTTTGAGGGCATAGTATATACAAGGTGGTTTGTACCTACAAGTAATATTAAAAGCATATTATCACAAATTATTTCTCTAATTTGTTCACCTCCAGTAATCATTATCGTGAGAATATTGATGAAATCATCAATCATGTTTCTCTTAATGTCTCCGTTGAGATGAATTAAAATTTGTGCAGACCCTTCACCAAAGATGAAGTAAGAAAAATCCCCTTTTGATATGAGTCCCTCAAAAGCTCCTGGCCCCGATGGTTTTACGGGCCTCTTCTACCAAAATGCCTGGGATATTGTCGGTGATGAAGTCACAAAAGCTATTCTGAATTTTCTCAACAACGGGGACGACTTGACCTTTCAAAACTCTACTATCATATCCCTAATTCCAAAAGTCAAGGACCCAGTTATGGTAAGTGATTATAGACCGATCTGTTTGGGAATTAATTGACCGGATCTATTCGGGATGAATATTTAAATACAAATTTAATTCTGATAATTATTACTAGCATGAATTAACCCATATTAATTCAAATAATAATTCAACAACAAATCATGCATATAAACAGTTCACGTAAATCCTACGCATGCGGAATTACTACGAGTTTACGTGAACTTACCTCTTGGAACGACAATGGACTTGTCGATGAAAACACACCAAAAAGCCTTCCCAAGTATTTCCTAGTCCTTGCTCGACAATCCGGTGGAAGGATACTCGCGAACAATTAACAAAAGGAAAAATAAACTTTGTTGCACCACTTTTGTGGATTTCTTTAATTTTTCCAAAGACATTGGAATTATACGTGGGAATGAAAAGAATCATCCCTATTTATAGATGGGGGTGGTCGAAATTTTGAGGAAAAACCAATGTGGAAAAATCTTTTCTTGATCTCCAAGAAATCTTGAATATATCTCCTATATTATTTTCTCCATAATTAAAATATTCCACAAAAATCCCACCTCATCTTGTTATGGCAAATTTTCGAAAATCAAGAGACAAGATTCTAAGATTTGGATCTTCTTGAATTTATGAGATATACTTGTATTTCAAGAAATACATATCTTCCATAATATCTTTTCAAGAAAATCAAGAAAATCTTTATTTCTCTTTTATTTCAAAAAATTCAAAAATTTCATATGAATAACCAAGTGGGAGATTTCTTGAATTTAATGAGATAATCTTGTATTCCAAGAATACATATCTTCATTCCATAACAAAATTCAAAGAAAATCTTTCTCCCTTTTATCCATAATTTTTTAAAAAAAAAAACTAGGAAAAATAGGCAACAAATTTATTTTATTTTTAAACATTTTTTTTTCGGTTATTGGACTTTATCTTTGAAATTTCTTGGGGGCCTTTAGGAGAATTAAGATGGGATCTTCCAATGGATCTTGAATTATTAATATTGAGCCACAACATTATTCAAGCCCATAAATATTAATTAATCCCACTACATAATTAATATTGACTATCCATCTTAACCCATATTACGATTAATATGGCTCCCTGTTATTATTTCCGTGTTTAAGATTATCTAGCCCATTAATTAATTCAAGCCCTTTGAAATAACTTTCCATTAATTAATATCTTTTATCCTTAGTAAAGGAACGATTCAACATTATTATCCATATCGAAAACTAGTTCCACTTGCAAGATTTGATATGATAAAACTTATGAACCTCCCAAGGGGACAAAACGAACAAGCGTACTTGCACCGATTCGTAGTATTAAATCTTAGCAATCGCATGTGACCAATAATATTGCCCAAGATATAGGGTATTGAATCTCATTGATTCTCTTCCCATAATAAGTCAAAGCAATAGTTACTAGCCACACGCAATCCTATTTAAGGGACGAAGATTAAGAAATAACTAACCACTGAGGTCTAATTCTTCCTAGTTCAGTTATGAAGAATTTGTCCTCCTCAGAGGTCCTCTTCAATCGATCATCATGCACTAGTGTAATCTCTTGGTCAAGACAAACCAATATGAGCCTTACACTACAACCTTTCACGATGGATTGTTCATTTCCATCTAGGTCGTGAATGATGTACTTTTAGTTACAAGGAACTGTTAATTTAATCTTTTGTGATCTTGGTATCACTAAATTAACTACAATGTAACACGTACTATTTAATGAACAATTATGCAGAAATATATGTAATATTCGATGATATTTAAAGCATCGTTGATAAACAATTTATTTCATAAATAAGTCAAGAAATTGATCGATCCGATTATTCAAAGTAAAAACATACTTTCCAGTATAATCCCAACAATCTCCCACTTATACTCAAAGTTTACTTTTAAGTATACATCAGCATGTCACGTGTAGTACATGACAACTAATGCCACCTACACGAACCTAATAATGTCTCCCACTTATACTCAAAGCAGATTGACAATCCGGTCTTGACACCCATTCCTTTCACATGTCTCTCGAATGTATTCGAGGAAGACCCTTTGTGAATGGATCCTAGGTTGTCTCCGATACGCGATCTTTGTCACCTTTATATCTCATCTCTTAACGATATCTCGTATAAGATGGTATTTTTTTTCAATGTGTTTGTTGGCCTTGTGGGCTCTTGGTTCCCTTGAATTTGCAATCGCCTCCCAAGCATTGTCACAATAAATGATGATTTAGGTCAAATAAACCCGAACCACATCCAAGTCCATTAGGAAGTTCTTGAGCCAAACCGGCTTTTTTTCATTTGCCAAAGTGACTACATATTAAAACTTCCATGGTAGAATCTGCGATGCATTTACGTTAACGTTTTCTCCACGTCATGACTCCCCATGCAAAAACACACTCTGGGAGGTAGATTTTATGGAATCTAAGTCCGATTGGAAATTGAGTGGTAAAATGGCGGATTGGGATTAGACTATCGACCGATAAACCAACATTCTATCTTGAGTTCTTTTAGGATACTTCAAAATGTTT